>PVIW01008485.1:0-60768 GCA_004026585.1 Noctilio leporinus
TGTATGGTGTCAGTTGGTGGTCTAGTTTTATCTTTTTGCATGTTGCTGTCCAGTTCTCCCAACACCATTTGTTGAAGAGACTGTTTTGACTCCATTGGATGTTCCTTCCCCCTTTGTCAAATATGAGTTGACCATAGAGTCCTGGGTTAATTTCTGGGCTCTCTATTCTGTTCCATTGATCTATATGTCTATTCTTATGTTAAGGCCTAACTTCTTCCAACTGTACAATGTGGCCTAGGTAGGTTGAGCCATGTCATGGGTGGTCATAGGAACAATGCTAAAAAGTTGAGACTATAATTTAACCATTAATGAAAAAACATTTAATTTTTTAAAAATAAACTTTCAAAAAAAATTAAATAAACTTTCATTCATTCAATTAATTAACTCACTCACTTATCTTTTATGTGAGCTTGCTGGGTGCTAGGCACCAGGGATATAAAGTTAAATAGACATAGTCCCTAATCTGTATTTCCATGCTATTTTCATTTTGCATTTATTTAAAATTCTTATTGAATTATGGCATACATGCAGAAAAGTACACAAATCAAAGTACACCAACGTCAACAGAATCCAGACAAGAACAGAACATTGTCAAAATTCCAGAAGCCTCCTTCTGCTCTTACCTAGTCACTACCAGGCCCTCCTATAAAGGTTATCACTATTCCAAAGTCTGAGACCATAGATTACTTCAGCCTGTTTCTGACCTTCATATAAACAGGATCACAGAGTAGATATTCTTTTAAGAAATACATAATCTTGAGGGCAAATGCTCACACAATTCCAGAACAATATATAAACACTAAAATTTGACTGCATATGAAATGGTGGAGAAAAGTGAGCCTCTTAAGTCTATCTTAGGTTCTGGGGAAAGCTTTTAAAAGATGCAACATATAAGCTGAGCTCTGAGCATAAGTGGTAGCCATGACTAGCACTGCTTCAGGAAGATAAATCTGGCAGTGGTATATACAATGTATTCCAAGAAAAATAAATAAAAGCAAGAAAATCAATGGAAGGCTAATACTCTGAGTAGTAAAGAGGGCCTGAACACAAAGGGGAACAGAGAAGATGAGACAGATAAAAGAAATCACAAAGAGAAAAAGAGCAATCTCTGGCAAATGATCCAATGTGGGAGGCAAGAAAGAACGAAGAATGACACCATCATTTTGAGTGGGTGACTAGCAGAATGATGGTGATGTTAATACAAATACAGAACAAAGGAAGAGGCATTGGCCCAGAAGGGAAGTTTCACACACTGGAAAATTGTGATGAAAATAGCCAGTAGGTAATTAGGAACGGAAGAATGAACCTAAAGGGAAAGGCAAAGCTAGACATATAGATCTGGGAATCATCTGCTTAGAAAGGCTAGTCGGAGGTGTACTGGCTGCCTGTCACAAGCCAGGATCAAGCACAGTACTGGACTTAACAGTGGTTGCTCAATTAATGATTCTGGTTAGAGGCTGAGGAGACACAGATTTGAGATTAAAAGAGATGCTGGAAGGGAAGCTTGTAGAAAAAAAAGACACAGAGAAGGAAAGGAAAGGAGATAGGAAAGTTAAGAAAAGAAGGAAGATAATTGGGAGTATCCAGAATAATGGAAGCCAAGGAAATAGGAAGTTACAAGTAGGAAATGTTTAAAAAACACCATGGAATGCTACAGAGAAAAATGAGAATAAAGACTGAGGAAAGTGTCTGGGGCGGGTGGGTGGTCATTTAAGTATTTAACTGTTATCTATTTCTATCTCCCCTCTGATTTATAAGCTCTTTTTTAAAATGATTTTATTCATTATTTTCAGAGAGAAGGTCAGGGAGGGAGGAAGAAAGGGAGAGAAGCATCAATGTATGGTTGCCTTTCACCTGCCTCCAGCTATAGACCTGGCTGGAGTCCTGGCTGGAGTCCTGGCTTGCAACCTGGTTATGTGCCCTGGCTGAGGAATCAAACCAGCGACTTTTGGATTCACAGGCTGGCACCAATCCACTGAGCCACACTATAAACTCTTAAATTATAAGAAAATGTTGCCCAGGCTGGTGTGGCTCAGTGGATTAAGTGCTGGCCTTTGAACCCAAGGGTTGCCAGTTCAATTCCCAGTTAGGGCACATACCTGGGTTGCAGGCCAGGTCTCCAGCCAAGTCCCCAGCTGGGATACACAAAACGCAACCATACATTGATGTTTCTCTTCCTCTCTGCCTCCTTCCCTGCCTCTCTCTCTAATAACAAATAAAATTAAAAAAAAAAAAAAAAAAGAAGGAAGAAAGAAAAGAAAATGTCTTACAGATAGCCCCAACAGCAACCAGTGGTAACCCACTTATTAGATGGCTTCATTTAAAATGAAATAATTATGTTAGTTACTTCCTTTTGGATAACTTTGTCAAAAGGATTTTCTCCCTCAAGGAAAGATTTCCTTTTCAGCCAGTATCAAATGTTCCCCTTTGTTGGACAGTCAAACAAGCAACAGGAGTCAAAGAAAGTAGTAGAAAGCAAGAAGGGCTGCTTTGCTTATTATTTGGAAGTAAATACTTTTATACAGAGACATCAATCAGACTTATTCCATAACAGTTCATTAAGTACCTCACCCTTTACTGGTATTTGTCCAGGACACATAGCCAGCTAGAACTAACACCTGATGCCAGGATCTGATACCTTCCCCTGATTCTAGGCAGGTCAATGATATGATATCAAGCATTCTCTGGAGATATTTTGATATGCTCCTCAAAAACCAGAGGTACGACCTACCCCTTAAAACAAGCTGCCCCAAATCTCAGGCCAAGATGTGACATTTTATAATTCAAAAGGTTCAGAACTAGATCTAAGGTTTATAGAAGATACACCACTGATAAACATCCAGATCCAAGCTATAAACATGTATATTCAAATTTCTAACAAGTCTTATGATAAAGCAACTTGTTTGTATTATACTCTATTGGAACTCAATGTTTCCCAAATTTCTTTGACCATGGAACTTTTCATTACATGATAAAAACCTATTAACAGTTCTAGAAATTGGAGTCTTTAGAAAACAGATTATGGTGGTTAAAAAAAAAAAAAATGTTATGGTAGTAGGAAACAGTGTTAAGAGCACAGGTTCTATAGTTAAACAGATTTAGATTTGAATCTGTTTCTAACTCTTACCAGGTAGGTGACCATGGACAAGTTTTTATCTTTCCAAAGCTCAGTTTCTTAATCTGTAAAGTAAGTCTAAGAACATAAGCCTGCTTCGGAGAATTATTGTGAGAAATTCATTTGAGCAATGCATGTCAAGCACCTATAGGAATAGCAGTATTCAATAAATGTGGTTACTATGATATTCATAGGAAAACTGTGATGTAGGTACTAAAGTTTTCGATGAATGAATGGCAGTTATGGAAAAGTTGGGATCTGACTGAAACAAGGAAGGTAGGTATGATAACAGATTACTCAAGGATCTAGTAATGGCTTAGATGTAGCAGAAGGAACAAAAGAAAACCTCATTCCTGACTCAGTAATACATGGGCACATAAAAAGGCATAATGTCCCCCCAAAAGGGCTATAGGGTCTGGCCAGCTTTTAGTCAGCATAGAATATATCACTTCTGGTCTCAGATATCAGATAGGAACTCCCCCAAGTGCCCAAGGGCAGAAGGGGCCTGTTGGGAGCAGCAACTAGGGTATTCATCTAAGACAGGTCTCTCTGGTTCATGAAGAAATAGTAGGACCTATTCTTAGGTAGGGCTTGCCATGCAGGTGGGAGATGGATACTAAAAGCTGTGGTTAAGAGAGGTCTGGAAGTAGTCAGGCTTAATACAGGATTGCATTGCAACACTGTGGTAGTAGCAAAATATTAGAAACAACTTAAAGATCCATCTAGAGTATACAGAGTATATAAATATCTCCACAGAAAGAAATACAAGGCAGTTATTTTAAAATAATGTAGTAGCTTTATTTGTACTCATAAGGAAAAAATCTGCAACATAGAGCAGTAAATGAAAAAAGCTAAAGGACAACATGTATAATTTATATATGCATGCATGTGAGCACACACATGCTTGTAAATACACATTTTATCACTGGACCGATTCACAAGATACAGGTAACAATGAAATGGGGAGGCAGGGACTGGAGGCCTGGATGTCTAAAATAGGAGGGACACTTTGCATTACACATATCCTTCTTGTGTAATTTTGTATTTTTACATTTATTACTTATTCAAAACATTCTTTAGGGGTTTTTTTTTTAAGTGTTAGGGAGAGGGCAGAAATATGAGAAAAAGGAGGGATAACTGGTGATCTCATGGGGACAAAGAGTCGAGGCAGTAGAAGTTAAGATAGGCAGTCATGGGTCAGAACAAAAATCTGGAGTTAAGATGACAGAAAGAGTATTTTCCTGGAGCAAGTAAATTTAAGAGACAAGATAATCAACGGCCTTCACTTCAGCCTCATCATTTTTTCTGCTCGTGAAATCCCTTTTTTAGGGCATAGATTATACCCCAAGCAGGAAGTCTCTTTGCTTGGGAGAGACACTCCCAAGTAAGAATAGAACTTTGCAGGAAAGAGACAATTTATTTTCTGTCTTAATGATCTTCCCTGAGAAAATGCTGATCCATCTCTCAGGCTGACCAGGTGCAATCTTGGATCTCCTGGGATGGCTCCATTTACTGACCCTTCTAATCTATTTGCTTAGTTTCATCCTTGCTTACTAAGCCTCTCCTTCCTCAGCTTTTTTTTAGCAACCTAAGAGCTTCTGTCAAGGCTTCCTCACAACCTACCTCCATGCCTTCTCTTTCACTGTCCCCTCCACCTGGAACACCCACCTACCTCCTGCCACCGCAGTCTCTGTTTCTAGAGCTAGAAGTCTCACCTCCTCCCCCAGACTTTTCTGCAGCTAAGCCAAATAAGGTATAAAATCATATGCATTCCACCCACACAACCAACATTACTGCTTCATCAGCATTAGCAATATCATGAAACACTTATTAAGTACATACGGCCAGGTACTCAGCCAGTCCAGATACAGAGATGGCCTATATGATCTCTTCCCTCAAGCTGCTAATGCTCTTATAGAAATTGTGTAAGAGTTGCTAGATTCCAAAGGTAGTTTCTCAAAGTCAATTGTATCAAATGAAGATGCATAAATGTCCTATAAATTTATAGGAAATATTCAAATCACAAATAATCAAAGAAATGTAAATTAAAACAATGAGATATTCTTCTGCCAAATTGGCAAAAGTTGTCTTTTTTAATCATTAAAAAAATTATGTGTTTTATTGCAAATGGCAGAACTGAAGAGAAATAATCTGTTTCTGGTTTTGAACTTATGCATGTAAGACACAGTATTATGCCCAGCAAAGATGGGCCACAATAAACCATACCTCCTGGTGTTTAAAAAAAAAAAAAATCTTTAGGGTATCACTATCTTTCCTTCTTTTATAACCAAATCTGCTGGAAATTTACAACATTATTTCCACTTATATATTAAGTACCTGTTTAATTCTCACCCAGTAAACAGTAATCTTTCTAAGGATAAACATAATATATAGTGTATATCTTATTCCCTTCTATAGTATGATACTCAATAAAACTTTATTGAATAAATGAGGATGTATCATATGAAAAGGCATGAATTACAAAAAACAGCAAGAAATATGAGACTTACAAGTAGTTTTCTATAGTTGGATTGAACAATGACTATTGTAGAATTGGGGAGGCAGGAAATAAACTGAAGAGTTAATGGTCACCTTTAATACAAACAACAAAACATTTATTTTTGGGCTCAGCCTATGTCATATAGTGTAACTACAAGGAAACATATTTGCTTACCCAGGGAGTTTATGGGATTACAGAGCCCACGGTATGAAGATTTTCTTCTTTTTTCTTTTTCTTTTCTAATTTTATTGTTGTTGTGTTACTTACATCCATCCCCTGGCAAAAGTTTTCTAACATGATAATACTTAATGTTGGTGCAGCATATTCAAATATGTATTCAAAGTACAAATTAGAAACATTTTCTGAAAATGCATGTAGAAGTTCATCAGAAGACTTTAAAAGGTATATACTCTTTAACTCAATAATTTATCTGGCTTTACTGTGAGAAAACTAGGTTAAAGAAATTATCAGAAATGAAAACAAACTTCATGTAATGATATTCATAATGGCATTATTTATTTTAGTAAAGAAATAAGAGAAACTGTATGGAACATCTACATAATGAAATATTATTTATCTACTACTAATCACCAAATCATGTTTTAAAACAATATTTAATAACCCAGACCAAATCACACAAAAACAATCTAAATTAGAAAATTTTTAAATCAACACATAATATGGTCCAGATTCAGTAATTTTATATTAATGTATATGAAAATTATTTTTAAAAGCCTAGCTAACTTAATAGTTAATATTTTACTGTTATTGGGTACTAGGTTGTGGGAAAAATAAAAATAGGAATAATTAGCCCCGGCTGGTAAACCCAAAGGTTCAATTCTCAGACAAGACACATAACCAAGTTGCAAGCCAGGTCCATAGCTGGAGGCAGGTGAAAGGCAACCGTACATTGATGCTTCTCTCCCTTTCTTCCTCCCTCCCTGCCTGCCCTTCTCACTCTAAAGATAATGGATAGAATCTTTTTAAACAACAGTAATTAAGAAAAGATAAAGAAGTATAGGGAGTCCTGGCTGGTATAGCTCAGTTGACTGGGTGCTGGCCTGTGAAACAAAAGGTTGCTGGTTTGATTCCTGATCAAGGCACATGCCTGGGTTGCAGGCCAGGTCCCGAGTTGGGGGCGTGGGAAGGGCAACCAATCCATGTATCTCTCACACACTGGTGCTTCTCTATCTCTTTCTCCCTCCCTTTCTCTCTCTTTAAAAGTAAATAAATAAAATCTTTTTAAAAAGAAAAGAAGTACAGGGAGATGTCTATGGAAATGATGATGGGCTTTTCCAACTAGCTAAGCATCCATAAAAGGTTGGGTAAACAATCTGCTAGGTTCTGCACGGGGCTCTAGAACACCAGCAATGAAAAGCATAGCCCCAACATTCATGATCTTACAAATCCAGAGGAGTGAGACATAACAGCAAACAAGAAAACTCCATTACATCATGGTAAATGCCAATCTAGAAGAATAAACAGAGCCTCGAAGCTTTATGCAAAATGACACCTGAGTGGGTGTTAAAAGATGTGAATTTAAAGTTAGCTGGGTAAAGAAAGAGAAAGACTATTTCACGTGGGGGAAATAGCAAGTATAAAGTTTCTTGAGATTTTAAATAATAAATAATTGACAAAACAGAATAGTAGAAAGAGGTAAGACTAAAAAGTATACTGGGTTTATTACAGACTTTCCAAATTCTTTTTGTGAAGGATCTTTTTATTCCCACTATGTCATAGACAGGTATTTTTGCTCTATCCTCTGTTAGATGAGATAGGGCCAATGGTCATGTGCTTGATGTCATGGCAATCCAACTGCCTGTAAATGTTCACTGTCAATTTCAGGAATGATTATATTGCAACAAAAATTAGAAAGAAGGCCCAGGCTGGTGGCACAATGGATAAGGCACCAGCCTGCAAACCTAAAGGTCGCTGGTTCAATTTCCAGCCAGGGCACATAACCAGGGTGCAAGCCAGGTCTCCAGCCAGGTCTGTAGCAGGAGGCTGGTGGAAGGCAACCATACATTGATGTCTCTCTCCCTCTCTGCCTCTCTCCCTTCCCCTCTCTCTCAAAATAATAAACAAAATCTAAAAAACAAAATAATTAGAAAGAAGCTTCCAGGATTGAGCTGGTTCATGGACCACTCTGAGCTAAATCATAAAAGTTTTACCATGAGGGCAATATGGAGTCACTGAAATATTTTATTTTTTTTTCTGGTTTCCTCTTATTTTTATTAAGTTTATTGGGGTGCCATTGGTTAATAAAATTACATAGGTTTCAGGTGTACAATTTTATAATACATTATCTGTATATTGTATGTTCACCACCCCAAGTCAAGTCTCCTTCCATGACCATTTATGCCCCTCTACACTACCATATTCCCCTTCCCTCTGGTAATCACCATACCGTTGCCTGAATCTCTGATTTTTTTTTTTTTTTTTTTTTGCTTAATCTCTTCATTTTTACCCAACCCCACAACAACCTCTCCTCTGAAAGCTACCAATCTGCTCTCTGTAAGTCTTGTTCTTATTTTGTTAGTTTATTATGTTCATTAGATTCTACATATTAGTGAAATGATATGGTACTTGTCTTTCTTTAACTGGCTTATTTCACTTAGCATAATGCTCTATAGGTCCATCCATGCTGTCCTAAAGGGTAAGATTTCTTTCCTTTTACGGCTAAGTAGTAATTAATCCATTGTGCAAATGCCTCATTGCTGTTTTATCTACTCATCCACAGATGGACACGGGCTGCTTCCAAATCATGCCTATTGTATAATGCTGCAGTGAATAAAGGAGTGCCTATAATTCTTTCAAATTAGTGACTCAGGTTTCTTTGGATATATTCCTAAAAGTGGAAATACTGGGTCATAAGGCAGTTCCATCTTTAATTTTTTTTAGATACCTCCATACTGCTTTCCAGTGGCTACACCAATCTGCATTCCCACCAACCAGTGCATGGGGGTTCCCTTTTCTCCACTTCCTTGCCTACACTTGTTTGTTGATTTATTGATGATTGCCATTCTGAGAGGTGTTAAGGTGATATCTCATTGTGGTTTTACTTTGCATCTCTCTGATGATTAGTGATATTGAGCATCTTTCCATATGTCTATTGGCCATCTGTATGTCCTTCCTCTTTGAAGAAACATCTATACAGGTCCTTCCCTCATTTTCAATTTTTTTTGGTGTTGAGTTTTATAAGTTCTTTATACATTTTAGATATTAACCTTTTATCAGATGAATCATTGGCAAACATGTTCCCCCATCCAGTGGTTGTCTTTTCATTTTGTTGATGGTTTCCTTTGCTGTGCAAAAACTTTCTAGTATGGTGTAGTCCCATTACTTTTTTGTTTCCACTAACTGAGAAGGTATATCATAAAAATATTACTATGTGATTTCACTACCTATATTTTCTGCTAGGATTTTTTACATTTTCAAATCTAATATTTGTCTTTAATCTATTTTGAGTTTATTCTTGTGTGTAGTGTAAGAAGTGACCTAGTTTCATGTTTTTTACACATTACTATCCAATTCTCCCAACACCATTTGTTGAATAGAATATCTTTATTGTATGTTTTTGTCTCTGTTGTCAAATATTAATCGACTGTAAAGGTGTGAGTATATTTCTGGGCTCTCTATTCTGTTTCAATGTTCTACATGTCATTTTTATGCCAGTACCATGATGTTTTATTTACTATGGCCTTGTAGAACAGTTTGATGTCAGGTAGTGTAATTCCTCCAAATTGTCCTTCTTTCTCAAGATAGCTGTTCTTATTCAGGTTCTTTTGTGGCTCCATATAAAATGTTGGATTATTCATTCTAGTTCTATGAAATATACCATTGGTATCTTGATAGGAATGTTGACTCTATAGATTGTTTTGGGTAGTATGGACATTTTAATGATCTTAATTCTCCCAATACATGAAAAAGGTATATGCTTCCACTTATTTGTATCATCAATTTCTTTCTTTAGTGTCATAATTTTTCAAGTACATATTTTTACATCCTTGGTTAAATTTATTCATAGGTTATTTTTTTAAGCAAACGTTAATGGGATTGTTTTCTTAGTTTCTCTTTCTGATAGTTCATTATTGGCTTATATAAGGGCAGCTGATTTCTGGATATTTATTTTGCATCCTGCTACTTTACTGAATTCATTTATCAGTTCTAGTAGGAATTTTCTGGGTTCACTATATACAGTATCATGTCATCTGTGAATGATTTTTATTTCTTCCTTTTCAATTTAGATGACTTTTATTTCTTCTTGTTTGATTGCTGCAGCTAGGACATTCGGTACTATGTTGAATAAGAAAGATGAAAGTGGATATCCCTGGCTTATTCTCAATCTTAAGGAAAATCCTTTTAGTTTCTGCCCATTGAGTATGATGTTGGCTGTGGGTTTGACATATGAGGCCTTTATTATGTGGAAATATGTTCTCTCTATTCCCACTTTGCTGACTTTTATCACAAATGAGTGCTAGATTTTATCAAATGTTTTCTCTTTATCTGTTAATATGACTGTGTTGTTTTTATCCTTCATTTTATTTATGTGGTGTATCATGTTTTCTGATTTGCAGAACCCACCTTGTATCCCTAAAATAAACACCACTTAATCATGGTGTATGACCTTTTTAATGCATTGTTGGATCCGGTTTGCTAATATTGTGTGGAGGATTTTAGCATCTACGTTCATTAGGGATATTGGCTGACAATTTTCTTTCTTTGTGGTGTCTTTTTCTGGTTTTGGAAATTAGAATAACATTGGTTTCCTAAAATGAGCTTGGGAGTCCTGCCTTCTCTTCATTTTTTCTTTTTCTTTTTTGGAATAGTCTGATTAGAACGGTGTTAGTTCTTCTTTCAATGTAAAATTCACCTATAAAGCCATCCAGTCCAGGACTTTTATTTGTTGGGAGTTGTGGGGCTTTTTTTGTTTATTTTTTGCTTCAATTTTACTAATTGTAATCTGTCTATTCAAATTCCCTAATTCTTTCTAATTTGGTTTTGTATGTTTCTATTAATTTACTCATTTCTTCTAAACTGTACAGTTTGTATACAGTGGTTCATGATATGTTTTTACAACCCTTTGTATTTCTTTGGTGTCAGTTGTTATTTTCCTCTTTCATTTCTGATTTTATTTATTTGGGTCCTCTCCTTTTCTTGATGAGTGTGGTTCAAGATTTGTCAACCTTATTTATCTTTTCAAAGAACCAGCTATTGATTTCACTGATCCATTGTATTTTTTTTACTTCATTTCATCTATTTCTGCTCTGATTTTATTATTTCCTTCCTTCTACTCACTTTGGTCTTGGTTTGTTGTTCTTTTTCAGGTTCTTTTAAGTGTAAATTTAGATTCTTTGTTTAAGATTTATTTTATGTTTCCTGAGATAGGCTGTGATGCTATGAGTTACCCTATTAAGACTGTTAGTTCTGAGTCCCAAAATTTTTGGTTTGTTGTGTTCTCATTTGCATTTGTTTCAAGGTAGCTTTTGATTTCTTCCTTTATCTCATTATTAACCAACTCATTGTTCAACAACATGTTATTAGCCTCCATGTCTTTGTGTGTTTTTCAGTTTTATTCTTGTGATTTATTTCTATTTTCAAACCATTATGATCAGAGAAGATGCCTGATATAATATCAATCTTCTTAAATTATGTTAAGACTTGCCCTTGTGGGATAGCTCAGTTGGTTGGAGTATCATCCCATACACTAAGGGCGGCAGGTTTGATTCCTAGTCAGGGCACATAAATAGGTTGCAAGTTCAATCCTGGTCATGGTGTGATGGTGTGTATGGGAGGCAACCAACTGATGTTTATCTCTCACACCGATATTTCTCTCTCACTAATCAATAAACATCCACAGTTGATATTTAAAATATTTTTTAAAATTTCTTAAGACCTGTGTCCTAACATGTGGTGTATCCTAGAAAATGTTCTAGCGCACTTGAAAAGAATGTATGTTCTGCTTCTTTGGAGTGAAATTCTCTGAAGCTACCTATTAAATCAATCTGATAAAGCATGACATTTAAAGCCATTTCCTTGCTGATTTTCTGTCTGGAAGTCTCATCCACTGATTTCAATGGGGTATTAAAATCCCCTACTATAATTGTATTACTGTCCATGTCTCCTTTTACATCCATCAAGATTTGCTTTACATATTTAGGTCTCCTATGTTGGCTGCATAAAAGTTAGATCCTCTAGTTGGATTGCTACCTTTATTATGTAGTATCCTCTGTCTCTTACTGTAGCATTTGTTTTAAAGTCTATTTTGTAAATTATAAGCATTGATAACTTATCTTTTTATTCCTTTCTATTTGCATGAAATATCTTTCTCCACCCCTTTACTTTTAGTCTGTATTTTTCATTCTAGTTGGGTCTCGCCTTCTTATCCTTTCAAACTACCCTGTTTTGTTTTGTTTTGTTTATTGGAGCACTTAAGCCATTTACATTTAAAGTGATATTTTTCTGTTTCAAAAATATTCTATTTTAACCAAGTAAGTTGTTTGATCACACAAAGAGTACTGTTGAACTGAAATTATAGTAATAAGAAAATTCAGATGTTTCCTTCCCAGCAAAAGCCAGACAATATAAAGCATTCTGTTAGTGCCAGACAGATGTGGCAGTGAAGGGAAAGGAAGTCATGGCCATACTTGCCTGAGATCTAGTAGCTCAGCTTTTTTTTTTTTTTTTAAGTACATTTTATTCACTAGGCTATTACAGTTGTCCCAACTTTCTTCCCTTTGCCCCCCTCTGCCTGGTACTGCCCTTCCCTCCAACAATCCCTCTCCCCCTCAGTTCATGTCCATGAATCATGCATGTAATAAAGTGATTGTGGATAGGTATGAATTTATTGGCATTTTATTCTTTTAACTATGGTCCTGTTTTCTCCATCTTTCTCTTCTTCCTCCTCCCTTTCATCCTCTCCTCCCTCCCCTTCTGCTCTTCTTCTTTTGTCTTTTTTTTTCCTTCTTTTTCTATCAGGCCCTTTACATGTCTTATAATGCTGGTTTTGTTCTAAGAAACTCCTTTAGTTCTTTCTTGTCTGAGAAGTTCTTTATATTTCCTTCTATTTTAAATGATAGCCTTACTGGGTAAAGGAATCTTGGTTGTAGATTCCTGCTTTTCATCACTTTGAATATTTCATACCAATCCCTTCTGGCATGAAATGTTTCTTTTGAGAAATCACCTGACAGTCTTATGGGAGCACCCTTGTAGATAACTGTCATTCTCTAGTGGCTTTTAAGATTCTTTCTTTGTCTTTAACTTTTGCCATTTTAGGCTTCTTTGGGTACATCTTGTTTGGGACTCTGCATTTCCTGGACTTCTGTGTCTTTTTTCTTCACCAGGTTAGGAAAGTTTTCAGTCATTATTTCTTCAAATAGGTACTTGATCTTTTGTTCTCTTTCTCTCCTCCATCTGGTACCCTTCTGATGCCAATGTTGTTATGTTCCATGTTGTCCCAAAGGTTCCTTAACCTATCCTCACTTTTTAAATTCTTTTTTCTTTTTGCTGCTCTGATTTGGTGGGTTTTTAATTTTTTTATCTTGTCTTCCCAATTGCTGATTTCAACCAACCTACTGTTTATTCCTTTTAATTAATTCTTAATTTCAGATATCGTACTCTTCAATTCAGTCTGTTCCTTTTTTATGGTTTGTATGTCCTTTTTCATATTGTTGAGAAGCCTGGTAACCATTTCTTTGAGCTCTATGTCTGATAAATTGCTTGCCTCTATCTCACTTAGACCTTTTCTGGATATTTTTCCTGGATTTTCATTTGGGGTTGTTTCATGGTCTCCCAATTTTGGCAAATTTATTTAATACATAAGTGTATGTATTAAATAAATTTGCCATGACTTCCAGTCTTCATGGGGTGATCTTATATAGTAGGTGTCCTATGGTGTGCAGTGGTGCAGTCTTCTTGATTATCCAAGCCAAATGCTTCAGAAATGTCCTTTCTAGTCATTATGTGGGCCCTCCTATTATAATAGACTATTGATTGCTATTGTCCTATGCATGCCTCAGATGGGCCTTCAGATTGGCTAACTGTAAGGCTCAACCCCAACCATGTGTGGGAGCTGCTGTGCAGGTGCTGAGTCCAAAAAGCATAATTTGCCTCAGCAGCCTTTGGTGCATGCCAAGATCACCCTTAGATATGCTGCTTATAGAGCTTATTGGATCTTGCTCTGATGTTGTCTGAAACTGTCCACTGGATGTGTTGATTCTGGGTCTCTTGGGAGGGCCTCTCCTCTGGTGAACAATGTCAGATGCTACCAGTGACTAGTCCTGGGCAATCTATTTGAAGTTACAAACAATCCAAGTTTGTGGCTGCCTCTGCTGTACCAGTGTTCAGGAAAAATCACACTGTGTACCAAGGCCCACTTTAATGAGTCTCAGGCCAAGGGTAGCTTATGAAAAAGCCAAAGATATCCCAAGAACCACCTTTGCCTATCTCTGCCTGCTGGCTCCCTACTAGGCTTAGTAACTGAAAGTGCCCCTGGTGGTACTTTATCTGAATGATGTAGGTTCACTGTGAGTCACCAGGTAGGGGTGAGTGGTTATTCTGTGACAGGGAAAATGATCAGATTTGGGGAAATGTGGGAGGTATGGCCTCCACTCCAGAGTCACATCACTCAGTCTGTCCCAGATTTCGCCCTGTGCAGAACCACCAGGAGTCAGGCAGGTGAATCCTCTGGAAGGTGGAGGGTGGGTCTATAGGAAGTCCAGAGGGTGGTTCTAGTGAACCTCCAATGAGGAAGAAATGCCAGTCAGGTTCACAGGAAATGGGGGGAATAGCCCCCACCCCAAAGCTACTCATCTAAGTCACTGACACCCCCTGAGTCTAACCAGACCTTCAAACCCTGGTCAAGGCAGCTAACTTATCAGCAGTATAAGCTCTGCTGGGTACAGTAAAAGGAAATCCAAAGGGTAGGGCTATTGCTTTCCCCCATGCTGATACCACACAGAGGGTAATGATCTACCCAAGAAAAATGGTGTCTAAGGTAAGGGAGAATGAATGACTCAGCACAGGGATCCTGGTGGCTGGCTCTTCAACTCTTTCCCCAGAGCCACAAACCCCAGATTCTCTTCAGCAGCCCTAGGCCACTCCACCCTCCCTCTGCTGGATCACAGTGTAAATGGCTGTCAACAAAATTTTGTGTGTTGGCCCTTTAACAAGGTGCCTACGTCCCACACTTCTTAAGTGGAACCCCCACAACTGAGATGTCCCTGTAGAATCTCAGCTACTGTCCTCTAGTTTCCCTTTTCTAAATCATCATTTTAATAAATAATTTATAATCCTAAAAGAAAGAATACTATTATCCTCTCCATTTTCTGGACTAGAAAAATGTGGCTAAGGTTAAAAAACTTTTTCACAATGATATGCTGAGAAAAAAATACTAGACTCTTATATCTTAGATAGACTTATTTTCCCTAAAACAACAAAAAGCTCCTGGGAATCAATAGCTCAACTGAAAAAATGGGCAAAAAAATACTAATAGCCTTTACTTATATGAAAATATGCTTAACTCTACTGATAATAAAATACGTAAACTCTACTGAGACACCACTGTTTTGGGGACTAGTGAAAATCCAAGTTTGACAAGTCATTCTATTGATCAGTTTGGGAAGAAAAAAGCACCCTCGACGTGACATTACTGGTAGAAGTATAAATCAGTACAATCTCTGTTAAAGACAGACTCCCTTTTGGATAGTCATTAAAACTGTTCACAAATCCTTCCGTATCTCTTTCATGGTGTAAGTACTACTTACCTAAAGTTAAATATGGTTATATGATTTGCTTTAGCCAGGGAATGTGAGCAAAAGTGACATATTGTATCTTCTGGGCAGGAGTCTTAAGAGCCAGAGTGTAATTTGTTATGTTCTCTTTCATTTGTCATCTTTTTTTACCCTCTACCACCAAGACTGGCCATGTTCTGGGCGCAGGGCATGGCATCAGCCTGGATTATAGAGGAAAAAAAACAACTTAAAGCAGAACTCCTGAACAAGTACAATGACAAGCAGCATGAACAAAATAAACCTTTGTTGTCTTAAGCCACTGACAAATGGAGGGCAATCTGGCAACTGTTATTAAAATTACAAATACATACCCCTCAGATGCATGCTTATACATGCAAAATAACATGTAAAAGACACTCATTTAGAGCATGATTTGCTATAACAACCAGATAAACATCAACAGAGACTAGTTTCAAATATTTGCAGTACAGTAGAATATTATGAAGTTGTTAGGAAAGTACTCAGAGGTAATATGGAAGAATCCCAGGGGAGCAGCTTAGACAAAAACCTAGTATAAAGGAACCATGGACATGGACAACAGGTGGGATTGACTTTGGGGAGAATGGGTGGGTGGGGAGGGGGACAGAGGGGAGCAAAAAGGGGATGGATGTAATACAACAACAATAAAATTAAAAAAAAAAAAATTCCCTAAGTGAAAAAAAGAAGATGTTCTTAAGTGAATATAATGTATAGTCTTTTGTTAAATGGGGGTGGGAGATTAGAATATATTCATATTTGCTTATACCCACATAAAGAAATTACAGAACAATAAGAATCTAATAAAAAGTATTATCTTTATTAAAAATTTCTTTAATGGGGGTGGGAGATTAGAATATATTCATATTTGCTTATACCCACATAAAGAAATTACAGAACAATAAGAATCTAATAAAAATTATTATCTTTGGGCAGAGCATTAATGGGTGACTAGATGGAACTTCCAACCACTCAGGGAAAAAAACTCTTGTTGCCATATTCATTACTGTCTCAAGATATCAAACAATCTGTCAGTAAATCTCATCTTAAGCATAAATGAGGTACTTCTGCTTTTATCTTAAACTGTTACCAAATCCTTCTTTGAACTCTGGCTTGTCTTTCTTCTCTTGGTCACACTCAATAAGATTCCAATTACATTATCTGTGTTAAGAGTATATTTGTAATTGTTCCCTTATTCAATTAAGTGTCTGGTTCTTAATTAAATGAACCGTGCTTTTTTCGTAAATGATTCCAAGCGTTGGCAACTGTTTTTAGCTATTCTTTTTGAGAGACTCTTAATTGCCTCTTAAAAAGAAAAAGTCCTAAGTTTTTACTCCAATATATATTCTTGTTTTCCTCATTTAGGACAGTTCTTCTATGCAAAGATTGCTTATTTTATTTTCCTTTATAATAAGAATTATTATATGACTTCTGAAAAATTATAAATAAAATAAGTATCATGATACTGATTCCATAAATGTTCACTCTAAATGTTTATCTCATGTCAATCTAGATCAACAGACTCCCAAAGCTGATGATAAGCAGTCCTTATTGGTAGAAATTTTTTCAGCATACATTTCTCAATATTTGTAATTCATTTTAAAATGTATACATGTATAATTGTATTAATGAACAGATGGATGTAGTTTGCTACACAAGATAACCCATGTTTGCACTTGCATTAGCTTTTGTATAAAATTGCCAGTCAACAATGTGTTAATATGTTTGTTACATTATAAAAGTTAAATGTAAAAAGGGGATGGATGTAATACAACAACAATAAAATTTAAAAAAAAGAAAAGAAAAAAGATTAAATGTAAAAGCATAAAAGAAACATTTAAGATTTGTTAATGATACAAAAATATTTTTGTTGTTACTTAAGTATTAGCAGTACTAATAATACTTTTAGTGAAAGCAATGTGATACAACATGCTTCATTACTTTTGAAATCTTAACATTTTGTTACAGAATGGTTTGAAGGTCTAGTTCCACGTTCAATTATTTCAATATTTACTCTTCATTGCTGTCATAGCTAAAAAAGATACTATTAAGTCAGCCAAATGAAAAATGGCAAATTGTTTTCTACATACTAATTATTCAAAAATTTTGTTGAAATTTGGCTAATTTTTCAACTTCTCTGATATGAAATGAAACATTTTTATATTTTTAACTAAATTCATACCTCACTGAAATTTTCATTAGAAAGATTTTAAATATGTTAATAGCTTCTTTCTAAGACTTTTAGAATATACAGTTATGAGTTGCTGTAGGTAACACCAACATTTCTGATAATGAAAAAAACATACACAGGGCCTGGCTGGAGGCTCAGTGGAATGGCACCAACCTGCACACCCAAAGGTCACTGGTTTGAGTCCCCAGCCAGGGCACATAACCAGGTTGCAAGCCAGGTCTCCAGCCAGGTCTGTAGCAGGTGAAAGGCAACCATACATTGATGTCTCTCTACCCTCTCTGCTCCTCTCCCATCCTCTCTCTCTAAAAATAATAAATAAAATCGGAAAAAAAAGTACATATATAAAAGGAATTATTTTTAAATATATGTATTGAAAATGGTATCTACAAATCAGATACTTTTTCAATCATTTTAAAAAATTATCTTCCTGCTGAAGGGTCAAATACAAAGCTAGGACAATTTGAGCATCAAAATAAAGTATAGTAAGGGATTATAATTCATGTAATAAATTAGGAATCCATACTGATATAAATTAATGAGAGGAAAAGGAAAGTTCTTTATTATAGTAGAATGCCAATCAATAAATGTAGAAAGAATAACAGCTATAGAAAGTTACCATCCGCAGGTAAAAAAAAAAAGAGAGAAAAAAAAGAAAGTTACCATCTGGCAACTACCATTAGTGGTGATAAGTTCAGACAGACAGAAGCCATCAATGGATACTTAGCTGGTTGGTGGAGATTTGATGAGGATCAGGATAAAGGCATAATTTCAGAGTATTGTACCACAAAACACTTCTCAATTACAAAAGGAAAAATGGTGCTTTGACAGTGAAGAAACCTGGCTAATACAAACTTAACCAAGTGATTAACATTAATATTTGAAGGGCTAGGACAGGTTGACATCATGTACTTTCTGATTCAATTCATAAAAAGAGCTCAGCATTACTTTTAGTTAGTTCCTTGCCAAAAAGGCATAATCTGAGTGCAGACATGAGGAAACACTGGATGGACCTAAAATGAAGAATATGCTACAAAATAAAAGTCTTCTGTACCATCTGTTAAAGGTGAAAAAGACTGAAATTAAAGGAAACTAAAGAGACATGATTACTAAATGTAACATGTCAACCTGGATTAGATCCTGGATCAGAAAAGAAACAAGACATTTTTAGGACAGTTGGCTAAATTTGCATGGGGTCTTAACTATAGCGTTGTCATTGCTGAGTTCCTGATTTGAAATGTTATACTATGGTTACATAGGAGAACAGCCTTGTTTTGGGAAGGGAAAGCGAATACAAGTAGGAGTATTTAGGAATGCTAGCTAGGTCATCGTATCTGCAACTTTCTCTCTAAATAGTTTGGGGAAAAATAATCATAATAGATGAAGAACAATGAGGCAAATGTGGTAAAATGTCAACAGTTGGGGCATCTTGGTGAGAAGGACATAAGAGATCTTTATACCACTCTTTTAGCAACTTTTTCCTAAGTTTGAAAATTTTAAGGGCGTTAACACATGTGAGCATGCTTGAATGTTAGTATCTGCCAGGTATATACTGACAGCCACTTGTGTCATCATTTAAACACATTTTTTTTGTCTGACAACTATCTACTAACATACAGATATAAATATTTCAAACTTATACCACTAAAAATTAAAAAATATTTTCTTTATTTTTACTTTTTTTACATTGTTTCAGATCTAACTGTGTTGATGCTTTGTGCCTTAAATTAGCAAAGCCCATAGAAATTTCTGAACACTGTATATAATTTCTAGCCCTGTGTAGCCCAGCTAATGCTATCTGAACCGGCTGAACAAGAGAAGCCACAACAGACCCTAAGAAGCCTTGAAGTAGTCCCCTGTCTAAATTCAAAATAAAATGGTATCAAAGTGATTATGGTACTAAAAATAGCATTTAACTCTACCTTCAGACTCTTAACATGCTAGGTCTATTTGATTTCCATTAATCAGTATAGAAAGCAGCTGATGGCCACCCTCCCATCTCTTAAGGCTCTATCTTACTTTTCATGTATTCCCAGATGCACACTAAGATGACTAATCACTGACTGCTTCTTCAGCACCATATGTCCCTCAATTTCAAAAGAAAACTGTCCCAACTAGTATTAGAATAAGATTTCCTACCTTCTGTAGCTGGAGTCGAACCTTGGTAACTGCTCGGATCCAATGTGCTCTGGCTTGAGTAAATGGTGAAGACACATTCTCCTCAGGAAAACTTGTAAAGAAAAGAATGTTCCTTTAAAATAGCCCAGGCCAAAATAGTGATGTAAGAAGACTTGATTTGGGGTGGTGAACATACAATATAATACACAGATGATGTACTGTACACCTGAAACCTATACAATTTTATTAACCAATGTCACCCAATAAATTCAATTAAAAAAAAGAGCCCAAGCTACAAGGTAACAGTGCTCAAGGCAACACTGTCAAATATCTAAAATAAAATGATTCATATTAATGCCTATACTTGTTTAGTGATTCAGGCCACTAAAACAGCATAGTCCTGAATATCCAATGTGAAAAAAGAATTCCTCTCTGAAATGACAACTCCTTTGAGCTTTTCATCTGATCCCCTCATCATTCCCCCATTTTCACTCACCCAATGAGGCAGCTCACTGGGACACTGAAGGATCAGGATTCTAGCAGAAATGACAAAGACCCTGAGTCAATGTCTAGAATTAAAAAACTATGCACAGAGGTGTGGAATAATTCATCCACCTCTCACGACCACCAGTCTCCCTGAGGGGTTCTACATAGAATCCTTTGGGCAGAATTTTATTCATGAAAACCCTTTTTTCTTCCTAGACTACACCATAAGTACAAAGGAAAAAAAAAAAAAAAGCCTTTTTCTGCCATGGTCTTATTCCTTGAGCTGCCTCAGGAATACCCTCAGTGTTTAATGCTCATTTAATGTTTAATGTTCATTAAATGAACATTAAATATAATAAAGTAGCTTTGAGACAGAAATACTATCCTGTATTGGAACAAGTCATCATCTAGGTACTTAGCTGTGCAATAATGGTTGATTCTTGGTGATAATCCTTCTCCTGTCTCACATTGTGGCATACTGCCAAGGTGGCAAACAAGTACCTATGTACTATCTAGACATATGAAATAAATATGCTGGGCTCTGATGCCATCTAAATGTGTCAATTGTTCAAAACAATTGTAGGCCCTTCTGGCCAAGTAGAACTGGGCTTCACTTGGACAGCTAGGATCTAAGAGGACACAGTAGGTAGAAATGGACAAATATTCATGCTGGTGATTTCTGCTGCTCTACCAAGAACTCTACCCAGACAACAGCATCTACCAAGTTTAAAGTTTACAAAGAGCTATCTTTCCAGTGGGTTGTTAACCCAGTAAAAAAGCTGATCCAGTGCTCAGTCTTTTGAATGTTTCATCTATCAGATGAGCCATCAGAAATGACTCAAGATCAGGGCTCTGGCTGGTATGGCTCAGTGGATTGGGCACCGGCCTGCAAACTCAAGGGTTGCTGGTTCAATTCACAGTCAGGGCACATACCCAGGTTGTAAGCCAGATCTCCAGCCAGGTCACCAGCTGAAGATAAGTGAAAGGCAACCATACATTGATATTTCTCTCCCTTTCCTCCTCCCTCCTTTCCCCTCTCTCTAAAAATAATAAATAAAATCTTTGGGGGAAAAAAAAAGAAATGGCACTGGCTAGTTGGCTTAGTGGATTGGCACTGGCCTGCAAACCCAAAGGTCGATGGTTCGATTCCTCAGTCAGGGCACATAATCAGGTTGCAAGCCAGGTCTCCAGCCAGATTCATGGCTGGAGGCAGGTGAAAGGCAACCATACATTGATGTTTCTCTCCCTCTCTGAATCCCTCACTTCCCCTCTATCTAAAAATAATAAATAAAATCTTTTTAAATAAATAAATGACTAAAGATCTCTTCTTCTAAAGGAGAAGAGAAAAATATGTTTATATCTTCAGTGGTAGAGTTAACACACCAACCATTCTTTAACTTTGACTCCATAATCAGCATTCACTGCTCTGATCTTTCAGTGAGAGGCTTTATTAATAAAGCCTCCTTGACATTGGAGAATCTAAGTCACACCTTCCTCTTATCACTCTCCAAGTAGTTTTCAGCAGAGTAGGAGAAATCTGGCAATACCTGGAGACACTTTTGGTTGTCACACTGAAGGTTACTACTGACATCTAGTGTGTACAGACCAGGGATGCTACTAAACAGCCTACAAGGTATACAATAGCTCCCCATAACAAAGAGTTTTATGACCCAAAATGTCAATAATGCCAAGCCTGAGAAATCCTGCTCTGCCCCAACCTATCAGCAATATTACTGACCAATTTAGCTCAATAAGAACATTCAAACTCTGTAATATGCTTCATTATAAGACTGTTAAAACATTTAAATTTTTCTCTGTTAAAAACAAAACAAAACAAAACAAAAAAACACATAACATTTTTTATGGGTACCAATTGCCAGATACACTACTAAGCCCTGGGGAGGCAGAATAGGCTTAGATTTGGCTTCCATACTAATTCTATTTCAACTTTATCCTGGTTTTCTCAGCCAGGAAAAAAAAAACAACACAAAACAGAAAGCAATGTTCACAAAAGAATTTTAAACATTAATATGCTGGGGAGCCATTTCATTCTAAGCAGCTCCTCTGAATGAAATAATCTGCAGGGCTCTAGTCAGTTCCAGACTTGGAGGCCGCCATGTGTGGGGTCAATTAGAAGCCACAAACTGCAGACTAAAGAAATCCTGGTACACTGTAGCTATGTACAGGGAACCTGAGAATTCTTCAGAGATCCTCAAAATATGTTGGGCCATGGCTAGTCTGGCTCAGTGGATGGAGCACCAGCCTGGGAACTGAAAGATAGCTAGTTTGATTCCCTTTCAGGGCACATTCCTGGGTTGCAGGCCAGGTCCTCACTTGGGAGAGTGTGAGAAGCAGCTGATCGATGTTTCTCTTTTTCTCTTTCTCCCTCCTTTCCCCTTTCTCTGAAAATAAATAAAATATATTTTTTAAATATCTTGGGATTTACACCAAGAATCAAAGGAAGCAACGCAAAGCTAAGCCTCGGTACTCTGATCACCACCAAACCCAGCTGTAGGGGAAAATACAAAAAGCACTTAACACTCAGCAATATAACAGGGAAGGTATGAGGAAACCATGTGAGCTCCCCAAGGCAGCCATCACCTACCTCTCCTGAGGGCCTAGGACATGGTCTTTGTGTAGCACCAGATCTGGGGTAGGACAGGCTGTGACCTCTACTTTCTTCTTGGATTCACATGCTCTCTCCTTCTCTTCTTCATTTGTCACTTCCAAGACTTTAACTTGTTCTCCAAAACCCACATGGCCACCTTTAGAGAAGCTACCAGAGCTGTGGCAGGAATGAATTGAGTCCCTTTCCCGACGATCGTCATCTTGTTCATGACACTGATCTAGTTCACTCAGCTGAGAGCTTCCTTGGCTCACATTACAGGAGGAGCCATACCTACTACTGCTGGTAGGGCTGTGAGAGGGGAAAAAAGACAGATGAGTAAATAAATGGAAACAAAGGACGAGGGCGAACATAATGGACTAATCCAGGAAATAATCAATCACAAACAGCAAGTTCCTGGACAAAGAGGACCCAACTTTATAATCTAGAAAAATTAGTCTGTTTCTACTCAGCAGTCACAACAGGGAAAAACACACATGCTACTTTCTCAAACAGCACTTAACCTCAACCCTTTAATTGACTTTTAATACTTTACCTTAATGAGACATTTATGAGTAGATTAAGAATTATTAGGGCCCTGGCTGGTGGCTCAGTGGATAGGTACCAGCCTGTGAACCCAAAGGTTGTTGGTTCGATTCCCAGGCAGGACACACATAACCAGGTTGCAAGTCAGGTCTCCAGCCAAGTCTGTAGCTGGAGGCAGGTGAAAGGCAACCATACATTGGTGTCTCTCTCCCTTCCCCTCTCTCTGAAAATAATAAATGAAATCTTTTTTAAAAAGAATTATTAAAAGTGTATTGTTAAAAGTCTAAAATTATTAAAAGTCTTAAGTTCTTTACTCAGACTTCTAAAGAAACTTTATCCAGTGGTGGTGATTCAAGTTTTCTAATTTCCACATAATAAAATGGATGAACTCTGTTCCCCTTTACCTTTATTTGTTAAACTGAGTTCCCCTTTTCTTCCCCTATAACTGTAAATGTGAATGCCTATGTTGTAAGATGAGCAAAGGACAGTGGACCTGTTCCTGCAATTATTTCTCAGCCATCTGCACAATAAGGTAATGGAAGCCACTGTTATGTGTAGGTAATGGAGGTATGGATCAAGAAATTCCTCAGGGGATCTCATCGATCATTCATCTCATGAATGTCATAATGAAATCTTGGTAGTATAGGGAATAATTCTAGCACATCTGTATATTTCTATCCCAAGTCAGGAGTCCTCATTTTACTTTCAGTATCCTGCTGGAAAGCCTCCACATAAAACGGGCTTATGTTTACTCTTTGGCAAATGAAGATAAATGGTTGTTTTCCAGTGATATTTCCCCTATGGTTCCTCCAGATTGCCAGGCTGATTTCTGATCCTTCATCTAATGCAAGCAGAACAGATACCAAGTCACTGTTCTGAGTAATTCTACCACACACACACACACACACACACACACACGCACATACACATCTCTCTAAAGTCCCTGACTGGCCCCTTTGGACAGTTTTGGGCCAGAGGTTAAGGTATCATTCTTAAAATGCACTGTATAGTGCTTCTTTATAGGACAAATAATAGTACCCTTTGCAAAGAGACCCTGAACAATGGTCCAGACTGAAGAACTACAGCAAACACGAGCCCTGAGCTCCTATGAGACTTTACTCAAAATACTTATCAGGCACCAGTATCAAGGATATTAAAAGGCAGAAACTGGAAAAAGTTATGCACATTCATGTGGAATAGGATGTAGAAAATAGATTATCACAAGCCATCCTTTGCACTTTGTATTTTACTTAATACCCTCATTGCCACTGGAGAAAGCATCTTAGAAGACTTGGGAAAATGAAGCAATGTAGTCGCTCCCCAGCTATTACTGATATTAACTGCCGAAGGCCCAAGGAAGCAACCCTAGCCCATCATGTGACTGTAATTCCTATGTGCTACTCAACTACTTGCTGCCTCTTCCTACCCTCCCTTCTCCATTCCGCATTATATAAGGCAGAGAAAATCAGAGTGAGTAAATCTCAGGGCCTAGCCTTTCCTTTAAGCAGGAAGCTCCTTCTTTCAATAAACAAATTAAATTTGGCACTAGAGAGAAGGGAGAGGATGAAAAGACCCACACATTATTTCTTGTTACTTAAATTCTAATTAATAAGTAACTCAGGTGCTAGGAAAGACACAGGAGGGATAAAAAGCAGGCTACGACTAATCTACCACTAAGTCACTGCATCATAAATGGTCAATTCCTTAAAATCATTTATGATGCCTTAGTTGAGAACAGGCCTTTTGCTGGTCTTTGGTTCTTTGAGGCCTTGCAGAGTAACTGGCAGCTGTATATTCAAAACAGAGTGAGTACTAGCAGGCACTGCCTCCTCTTCTTGTGTTTCTGGCTGAAGTCGGTCTTCCTCATGACTCTTTGAAGTGCTGGTGAGGCCAGAGGGGTTGCCTTTAGTACCCCAGTCTTCTCCAGATGCTGGGATTTCCTGTTGGCTTTCCACTTCTCCAGACCCAGAAAGCCCATAAGTACATATACTTGGTTTGGCCTGCAGCTGCTCAGAGGTTGCACCGAGATGAGTAGGGGCCTTAGCTGGCTCAGCACTGGCCCCAGACATCTGAGAAGATTCCAAAGTTTTGTCAGTCTCACTGGAATTAAGGTCATGATCACTGGTGAGAGCTGGAGAGGATTCTGTAGGCGGTTGTTCAGGGCCCCCTTTGTTCTCTTTTGGCCATGGGAATAAAAGATCCAGCTTCTTCCCAAACCTTAGTTTGGGATCACTTGCCACTACACTCACTTTTCCCTCATTACCTCCCTCAAACAGAGTTGACAACTTTTTAAAACTGGACATTATACCATTCTCTGATGCCCTATTGCCAGAGGAGGAAGATGAGGAAAAGAAAGAGCTTAGTGGTTTCCCATAGTCAAGAGCAGAGGATGGGAAATGAAGCTTTGGCCAACTGGTCATGTTTGGGGTCTCAAAACATGGTCTTGGCTGCTCTGTTTCCTGGGGGGGCACTTTCAGATCTTCCTGGGCATTGAGTATCTCATAACTTCTTTTGGCACAAAGCACAGGTTCCTCTAGCAGAGGATGAGAAAAGGGCCCTTGGTTTTCCTGTGTGGCACTCTGGCCAATTGAACCTGTCTCACTTAGCAGTGTAGTAGTATTGGTTTCTAGTGAATCGGTCGCCTGTAGCTCTGAAACATCTTGCTTTGTAGAGGCAGAATGCATAGTTGGCTTTGGCTCAAGGGAAAGAGGTGGCTGAACTGGAGGCGGAAGCTCTTTGGTGATCCAGGGAGGATCTGGATGCAATTGTGTTGGCAATGAGATATGCTCTGCTTCGAACGATGCTTCTGTGTCTGTGCCCTGTAATATCCCCATGTCTCCTTCATCACTCAGAGATAATACTCCTTGCCCAGTATCATCCCCTGAGACAGAAGATGCAGCCCCAATTGTTTCTGAACCCTGGTATTCTGGAATATTGTTTTCCATTTCAGCCATTAGTTTTAGATCATCTGTCAAGGTCTTGTCAGGAATATTACTGTTTTCCATTTCAGTTGTTAGGTTAGGATCATCTGTCAAGGTCTCTGAGCCTGACTTTGCACTAACCACATTCATTCTACAGTCACTGCAAGTAGATTCTGACCTGATTGATTCAGAAGCAGTATCTCTCCACAAACTTTCTGAAGGAACTGGTCCTACAGCATCTCTGGAACTAACATTTTGAAGCCGTGCAGTAGCTGGAATAGGTGATTCTTTTTTGTATGTCTCTGGTTTGGGACTTTTGAAAATTCCAAATAACTCATCTTTGAGTGGCTGAGATGATGCATCAGAAGAAAGAGAGAAAAAGAAGCTTTTCTTTGGAGGTGCAGAAGAAGAAAAAAATCCAGAGAAAGTTTTGGGAGGTTCAATTAAGCTCCCAGAGAAAGATTTCACTTTGGTCACAAACCCTGAAAGCATCTCTACTGAAGAATCCAACACTGATTTGTCTTCCTCTTTTCCTGCGTCTTGGCTCTGGAGGTGCCCTGCACACCCTAGCTCCACAGAGCTTGAAGAGCTTAGCTCCAGGATCTGTGTTAAGATCTCAACAGGGGCTTTTTCTAATGGCAAATTCAATGGATCACTAGAAATTTTTTCATTTTGGTTATAGTTAGTACAAGTGTCTAAATTGTTGAGCTTTTCAATCAAACAGCTATCATGTGAAAAAGGCTTTATCGGCAAGCTGTTGGGGAAGGTTTTCTGTCTGAAATCTTCATGAGAAGTTATTCCAAGGATCTCTGGACCAATTAGTAGTGTTTCCGTCCGTGCCTGAAATTCTGGTGAATGAAGGACTTTGTCTTTTTGCAACTGATTCATCTGGAAATCTGCTAATGATATCCCAGATCCATTACTAGACCCTAGTTTTCCCTGATAGTCCTCTCCTACATTGAGCTCATCTTCAAGGAAGGCAGTCTCTATAGTGTTGCTAATGGAAACACAAGGAGTCATTTGATGTTCATAAACTCCCTCCTGGACTATGCTATCTCTATTGCCACTGGAACCTTCAGTCATTGTGTCACCCATGTCTACAAAAGTGCTTGGCTGGGAAGTCACCAGAGCGATGGTTGAAAGGTTATGCTTTTCCTCAGGAGTCTGCTGTTGTCCATCAAAAAAGGGCAAGCTGAAGAAACTTAAAGAGCTATTACTAGAGGCATCCTTCTTGATTCCTGAATTAGTAGTGGAAAAAAAGGAAGGAAGTGTGAATAGCCCTTCTGCTTGAGATTTGGTTTTTGGTAGAGTAGCAGAGGCCCTGTTCTCAGATTTGTCAGATCTAGTCAGGAAAGAAGATATATTCTTTCGGGTTGGCAACTCTGGTTGGGATGGAGATATTATGGTAGTTGAAAAACTCAAGTCTCTGTCAGAAAAATGACCTTGTTCACTTGAATTTTGGCGGCTCAGAATATCAAAAGATATTTTATTACTTCTTGAAACTTCTGTCACTGTAGACACACTACTAATTTCAACTGAATCTCTTGAAGACTCTGTGGGACAATTTGTTGAGAAAGATGGATTTGATGACTGCTGGATTAGGTGGTTTTTTGAGAATAACTCTTTTTCAGTCAAATTATTATCCTGGGTCTCCTTAGTTGATGGTTCCTTTAGCCCACTGTCATAAATAGTAGTCTGTTTATTCAGACTTCTAACTCGAACCTTCCCTTTAGAGGAAATTGATGCATCAGGAAAGTTCCCAACATCCTGGCTAGTTAGTTTTGCAGGATTCAGACTTGACTTGACCTCATCTTTATTAATCATTGAAGAAACAGACATATTTTCAGTTGTCTGCGTAGGAGCTACATTGGTTTTAAAGAAATCCCCAAGGGCACCAAAAAATTTTGAAACACCAGAAGATTCATTCTTTTCCTGAGATGTTATCTTTTTGTTTTTATTACCATTCTTTTCTAAGTTTGGTGATCCTTCTTTATTCACCTGAGTTTTAAAAAGATTCAAAAATCCAGATCCCTGTTTTTCATTTGCTGTTACATTTACTGAACAGTCTTCTCCTCGACCAAAGAGTTTCAAGGCACTTGTAAATGTTCCCTCAGACTCTTTGGAAGACTGGTCCTGCGGAAGCTCACAATTCATATGCCCATCCCTAGTAAACTGTGATGCAAGAGGAACCGAAGCAGAGTCAGTTGTATTTATTCCGTCACCTTCTTTACCTAATTTAGCCTGAGGACTTGTTTGATTTACCTGGGAAACAGATGTCAATAAACATTGTTTTTTCACATGAATCCTTTTATGTAAAGGGGATTCTTGCTTTGTATTTTTGGTAAGTTCCAGTTGCTGAGCATTAGATACTATTTGTCTTTCTGAATCCTTCTTAAGAAGATTTTCCTCCTCATTTTGGGATTTACTCTCTGATTGTTTATTCAAGATTAACGACTGATGTTCATCATTTGTAAGCACTGCTAAGTTTGACTGCTGATCCTTTTTATGCATGGCCAAAGACTCTAAGGATTCATTCTTTTCAAAATTCAAAGCACTTCCAACTGAAGTACCCAAAGCAGAAAAAAAGGAAGTCATTTTGTTTAACGATGACATCTCTTCCGTTTGCTGTGGGCCGTCAGTCCTATTCTCAAGATGAAGCAAAGTAGCACCTTCAGAAGACTGAAGCCATTGAAAACTGTGTAAGTGAACTAATGAATCTTCAGCTAGAGCCTGATTCTTATCTCTCTCTATAATTTGATCTTTATTTAAGACATGATTACCAATACTTTGGGGTTGATTTCTAAGATCCAATGTACATTCAAAGTCTTCAGAACCACACAGCCTTTCTTCAAAAAATCCAAAATCTCCTTCAAACTTTTGAGAATTATAGACTGAAAAATCTAATGGTTGATCCTTTTGACCATAACTTGACTCTGTAAGTACTTGTGAAAAGGCTTCTAAATTTAGATACATTGGTCTCTCACTTCTTGGTAAAACTATAGATAAATCAAGAGGTTCCTCAACTGGTTCCTCTTCAACATACCACAGTAACTCATCTTCCTTGTCTAGTACTCTGAAACTAGAGGCAGGAAAAATGCTGTCATCCAATATAATACTTGATAGATCATTTGTCTGTAAACAACAATTCAAATACTCTTGATAAGAATAATCAGGTATGAATAAATATGCATACTGCCCAGTAGAATCAGTGAGTAAAGAATAGACATATTGACCATCATGGAACACATAATATCCATAGTCTCCATCCTCTGATGGCCACCACACTCCATTTTCAAGACATGACAACCATCCCTGGTATTCATAACCAACACTTGAAAACACAAAGTTTTCATCCATTCTTAATGATTCTTGATCAACTATAGGATATGTAGTTTTCTCATGACCTGAAGAACAACTTAAGTCAATGGGTAATTCTTCCAGTGAATTCTTAGTCTCATTAATTGGAAAATGACAAGAATTTCCATGTAATGAGTTAGCCGCCCACATATTACCGCTTAATAAATAATCTTCATTAAATGTAAACTGATTGAATGATTCATATGGTAAGTCACAGCAAATGACACTGTTTGAATTTGTTCTCCACTCCAAGATGTTTTCATTTTGATCTTTTTGGCAAAAATTTATTGCTGGGCTTTCTGAGTCAGGCCACAAAAAAACATCAGCTGATGGAAATGTATTTTGATTCAACATATAATAAGCTGGCTGAAGTATTCTGGAATTTTTAGAGAAATCTTTTATATCAGAGTCCCATTCATAACAGAAAGGATTGTTCATCTCTTCAAAAATCTGACAGTGATTTGATTTATTAAGAATGTTAGTATTCAGTATAGGTGAATTTAACTTATTTGAATTCTCACATAGATTTACCTCAAGACTATGGTGTGGTGTCAGCTTCTTAGGCAAAGATTCCTCTCCGAGATCCTGTTTAGCACTTGCTGCACAGTGAAGTACACTGCTCTCAGGAGAGGGACAATACTTTTCACTGTGCTGGGTTTTCCATGTAGAAAGGCAATGGTGATTATCAACCCAAGCATCAGTTAATGGTATGTTTTCTTTAGGTAAAGATAAGAAGCTTTTTATGAAGCTGGAAGTTTCTTGTTTTTCAACATGATCCCTCTGGTTCTCAGAAGTCACACATGAAGTAACAGAAGATTCATCCAAGGATAAATGCTTATTTCCGTTTAAACTCTTTATGTCACCTAAAGACATGGACTTTGCTTCATCTGATTTACAATCAGTCATACTGCTATTGGATATCAAGTTAAATATTCCTGAGAGTAAGCTTGGCATATTATTCTTGTAATGAGAGTCATCATTTTTCAAATTTAATTCTTGTGGACTAGACAAGTTTTCAAGAGAAGAGAATCTGTTAAACAGGTCAGAAAGGAGGCTGTCTTTGGTTCTTTTCTTGGAAGCTTTAGCTGTCAGTTTGTCTTCACCAATTTCATTAACCAAGGTTGATTCTGAAACAGTAGAAATTGATGCTAATGAAGAGTGTGACGCTGGTAAAGAGGTCACTTGTGTAAGAGTCTTACTTTCTCCTGAAGAATCAGAAGGTCTGTGCTCTTTGAGAACAACTGCAGGGATGGCTAAAGTATCTCTTTCACTGTTCTCTTCTGCTGTGTCCTCTATACACCCAAATTCCCCAGAATCATTATTAATATTTGGAACTGAATCAGACTTTATTTTATGAAGTGTGGTATCTTCAGAACAATTGTTTTGGTTATCCTTATTAACTATCTCTGTTTTACCAAATTTTTCTAGATTATTATGAATATTTGGAACTGAACTAGATTTTATTGAACTAAGTTTGGTATTTTCAGAGCAGTCTCTTTGAAGCTCTTCGTTGATGGTTACTTGTGAGCCATGAAAACTCTGGTCATTAACAGTGATATGGCTGTCAGTGAAAGGAAATTTAAACAAAGGAAAAATGCATCCTTTCTCACTTAAATCCTGCTGCTTTTCAGAATGACTACAAACTCTGAGAAATGGAATATGTAGTTTTCCACTAAAGGAAAAGGAACGTCCATCTTTCTTAGGAATCTTTTCCCATCCATCTGCCTCCAGCTGGTGAATTTTCCTAAATTCTGACAAAGATTCCTTTGAACAGTTTTCAGGGGAAGTGAGCAAAAACTGGCTAAAGGATCTTCTGAGTGGCTCAAGGAAATCATCATCACTAGTAACTCTGTCCCCCTCTAATGACTTTGAAGAAGGCTCTTCATTTGCAGTTCCACTGCCAGCACAAGGATGTCCTGAAGTATCTTTGGCATATATTTTTGGTTCATCTGGTAACAGAAGCAGGTCAATACAAGATTTTTGCTCCAACAGATTCTCGATATTATGTTTCTTACTTGCAGAATTAGCTAAGTTTGAAGGTTCATTAGCTTCTTGAGAAGACAACAAATTCTCATTTGTGGGCATCTGGGACAAGCCTATAGTGTCTCTATTATTCCTATCTAAAGCAATGATGCCACTCCCATTGCCAAGAGTGTCTTCCCTTTGACTTGACTCTGAACTCCACCCAACAAAGCTTTCCTTTCTTTTTGGCTTGTTCCTGTCAACATCATCTTTTTTTGGTACATCTTTTTCCAAAAACACCTTTAGTGGGGTTAGCATGCTGAAAACAGACTTTATAACTGAACTCTGACCCTGTGGAGCAGAGTCCCTTCCAAGAGTTTCTGTTGTATCCTGAAAGCTTAAACTTCCAGTTTTACTGCTTGTGTGCTCATTTACAAAGGTTTTGTCGTGTCTGCCAAAATCCTTATCAACTGTTTGAGAAGATGAGAGAGACTGCATGGAAAGATCCTTCTCTGATACTGACTTGGCTCTGGGTCTAGATCCCAAATTAATTGTCTCTATTTGATTAACAGTTTCTGTTTTCTCTGGCACTAAAGAAACCAGCTTTTCCATAGAGGTTGTTAGATGCTTTGTGCCTGAGCCCACCTTTTCTGTGAGTGAACTGAACAAAGAACCAACAGTACACTTCACTCCATTCAACTCAGGAAAACAAATGGCCTTGTCCTCATTATTCTTGACAATGGTTATAGGTGGTATTTGACCCTCAGGTTTTTTCTGTTTTGCATTATCTAGAATACTATTTTGTATAGGTATGTTTTTAGTTTTTGAAAGGGAAGCAAATTTATTAATCTCTTCTTCCTTCTCTGCTAAATAGTCTGAGACTGTTTCTACAAAACACTGAAGCTCATCAATTGTATCAGTATAGTCTTCCTTGGGTTCATGAATAGAAGAAGGGGTTATCTCTTCCATGGGAAACCCAGACAGATTCCCCCACGTGTTTGCATAGCAATTCATTGTTTGTAATGGGAATGCTGGATTTGCTACATAATATTCTTTTGGAAAGCCTCCAACATAATGGACATTGGATGGATGGCATGTTGGTGATAGTAACCCTTCTTGCTTATCAGAAATGGGGGAATCCAGAAGTTCGTCAGAAGTACTGCTAGTAGAATCCTCAAGAATATCCAATGGAATAAAATCAGTGACATGTTGGTTTAAGCCAGATAACTTTTCACAATTCTTTAAACAACCAGGAAGATCATAATCATGACTTTCCAACTTAGTGGTCCACGTGCCACTATTGACCACAAATCCATTTTTGTAGGGATGCAAAACTGGGTAATTTTGTTTCTTCTTTTTAATCTGGCAAAATGTACAATTTTCACTATAAGGATATGTACTTTTGAAGTTAGTCTTAGTTCCTAATCTATCATTATATTGTCTTCTTTCACTGTCTTCAAAATGACTGTACAAGGGTTTCTTTTTCCTTCTCCTATCAATTGTATCATATTTCTGAGGATATCTGGAACAAACAGATGTTTCCAATGTAAGGTCAAAATTAAAGGCAGTAGAGAATTCTGTTTCTTGGCTCTGATAGGGTATCTTTTTCCAATTCTTATACTTTGGTTGTAGTTGTTGGCTGTAATATTTATCAGTTTTTGAAAGAGTTCTAATTTCCATTACTTCTGCTTCTTTTATGTTTATGTTAGTATTTTCTGGAAACTCTTGTGGAATTTCCCCCTCTATCTGCTCATATATACTTTCTTGCTCTTCACAGTCAACACTGGAGAAAGCAGAAATAGCACTAATTCTGTCCATTTTCGCCTGTAAGCCTTGTCTGGTATAAAGGGATAGAGTTGAAGGAATAGTAAGGCAAAGAAAAAGGAAAATCAGGGAAAAGAAACAAATAAGGTTTAGTGCATATTCAATGAAAAAATTAGAATTAATAAAATTGTTAACTTGATATAAAACCATTTGGAATGAAACAATATAAGGAAATCCACATGATCTTAAATTAACATTAGAGCAATGTAGTCAAAGAGTATTTTCCAAGCAATGTAGTCAAAGAGTATTTTCCACATGGAAAAAAGAACAGCTATTTCAATAACTTTAAAATACTTCACTTGCTACCCTGAGCTTTTTGGATCCTTTATTTTCTAAGAAAGAAACAAATAAAATGAACATGTTTTATCAATACATAGTAGTGATTTTCAACCTTTTACATCTCATGGCACGTAAAAACTACTAAAATTCTGCAGCACATCAAAAAATATATATTTTTGGCTCTGGCTGGTGGCACAGTAGATAAGGCACCAGCCTGTGAACCCAAAGGTCTCTGGTTAGATTCCCAGCCAGGGCACATAACCAGGTTGCAAGCCAGGTCTCCAGCCAGGTCTGTAGCTGGAGGCAGGTGAAAGACAACCACACATTGATCTCTCTCTCCCTCTCTGCCTCTCTCCCTTCCCCTCTCTATAAAAACATAATAAATAAAAATTTTAAATATATATATATTTTTTGCCAATCTGATTTTTAAAATTAGGTATAATTTTGATTCAGTCACACAAACTGACTATTGTGTTAGCTACTGTCATTTTTTAATTTGATGATCTAAGAAAATAGAGGTCCATGCATCTGACTAAATAGTCAGGTATTGAATGTTTTAAAAATTCTTGTAAGGGGCATGAGATTGCAGGAGGGAAAGGAGGTCCTGGGTGGAGAGGAGCAAAGGGAAAAGAAACTGGGACAACTCTAACAGCCTAATGAATAAAATATACTTTAAAAAATTCTCAGTTGAAAATCACTGATATACAGAATGCATCTATCTGACAAAGTTTAGAACTGTTAAGTATTCTGTGAAAATATATCAAAGGATTTTAAGAAACCTAAACTTGTTGACAAATTGGGGTCTGAAAAGAAGCCAAGCTGTTAACCTGCTAAAAGTTATATTGAGGCAGTAAGCCAAGAATAATGTCAGACATATTTTTATTATAAAGAAAAAATATGTACATAATAAAAACAACCTTTGACCATCAGAAGTCAAATCTTGTTACAGTATCAAAAAGAGCAAATAATTTAAAGGGCTGTAATTTGTTATAGACTATGATATGGTGAATCTCAGCAACCAAAAGTATGAGCTAAATTGGAATGGATTTTTAAAAACGAACCTTCAACCAATGAATAAACTGATTCAGGTAAACATCATCAATGGATGCTAAAGTCAACGAGTTAAAGACTGTTGGGGAAACAGAATATTTACACAATGTCAGACAGCCTTGATTACAAAGGGAAAAGATAACTTTACATTGGAAAAATCTAGTATACACATATTTCTTAACCAAGAGGACAAACTAAACATCAATGAGACAAAGTAACCTTACGTGAAGGAAACATCATCTATGTGGTATTTTTGTCAAAAATGTTTAATCTGATTTTAATATGAAGAAACAATTGAACACAACAAAATTAAGGAGCATTCTCAAAAAAGATGGCCTGACCTCTTCAAAAAATATAGTGGCTTAAAATACCAAAGAAGAGAGCCACTGAACTAAGCAGAAGCCATTGGACTTCAAGGCTGCAGCACAGAAGCCCTGTGTGAGTCTTCAGGCTGCTGTCCCAGGAGGTCTGGAACCAGGTCAGAGCTGCACCATAAGGGTTCCCAGGCAGCTGACCCAGCAGACAAATTTCCAACTTTACCTACAACCCCCATTTTTCCTGTCGCTCAACTCTGTTGTGTGAGCCAATTCCTTAAAATGAATAAAATAAAATAAAATAATATATTTAAAAAAATTTTTTAACTTAAAAAATGAATAAAATATAAGGTGCCAGCCTGCAAACCCAAAGGTCCCTGGTTCAATTCCCCAGCCAGGGCAACATAACCAAGCTGCAAACCAGGTCTTCAGCCAGATCTGTAGCTGGAGGCAGGTGAAAGGCAACCATACACTGATGTTCCTCTACCTCTCTGCCTCTCTCCCCTCCCGTCTCTCTGAAAATAATAAATAAAATCTAAATAAATAAATTTAGTTTTAAGTTTACATATCTGTAAAAAAAAAAGTCCAAAAAAGCAAGGACATTTCATTAAATTATAGGAGACTACAGAAACAAGAATAGCAAATGTAATGCACCATGATCACTGACTAAATCTTGTATCAAAAAGGAATACACACACACATATACACACACACAATTACTGGGACAGCTAGAGAAATTAAAATATAATCTATATATTAAATAATGTCATTGTATTATTAATTCTTAAGTAGGATTATAGTATTGAGTAAGGGAAAGTCCTTTTTCTTAGGAGTTATATCCTGGTGAAGTAACATGATTATCTGCAATTTACTTTCAAAATGGTTCAGGAAAATAAGGTATGTGTTTATTAATATATATTAGAGAAAATGGGATAAAGTAAATGTGGCAGAATGTTAACAAAACTTAGAAATCTAGGCAACATAAATATGGGTGGTTCACTATATTTGTTCTCTAAATTATAAGTGAATTTTTTTAAAGTTGGGGAAAAAAGGGGAGCATATATCTATTTATTTTATATTTATAAATATATGAGGACAGTTTACAGAAGGATACATAGAAATAAACAAGGGTGGTAAGAGAAGTAGGAGAAAGGAAGGGGATGGGGTGAAGCAGGACAAAAAATTCAGATGGGAGATTCTTTGCTGTATCCTGTATTGCACCTTGGCATTTTTTAAACCATGTGTGCAGGGGGGGGTGGGGGGGGGTCAGGACAGGGAGAAAGAGGCAAAGAAGGGGAAAAGGGGAACAGTTTAGTCAAGGAACTAGTATAAATGACCTAGGGAATGACTGTAGGAGGGGTTAGGGAGGGTGGGGCAGGGGAGCGCAGTGGGGGAAAAATGGGATAAATGTACAATAATAAAATGTTTTTAATGTTTGATACATTTAAGAAATAAAATTTTTTAAAAGTTCCAGCAAAAGTATGAACCTGTTATGGAGAGATCTATATTAGTTTTCTTCTCAAGTCCCCAGGGAAATATTTAGGTAGGAAGGGTTATCTAAAGATTTAACAACTGTAATTTTCTTTTTTAATCTTGGTGAAGGGTGAATCAAAAATCTCTGGGCTGGGCACAGACATGAGCAGGCTTTTTTCAGCTATCTATCCACAGTGGGCACACTAGTACCAGTTGAGTTTATTCATCATAAAGAAAAATATTACTGATGGAAATATATAACTGAATGTGTGGAAGAGAAAGAAAAAGACTGCGAATCTACACAAAACAGCTGTAGGCTGGCCCGGCCTAATGTCACATTTCCACTACCACCTCAGGTTAAAGTGCCCAAATCCTTAAAGTCAGTTGTAACCTGGGATCTGCATACTAGGAAAAGAAAGTGTTTTGTTCCCAATACCCACCTGAGAGCCCGCCGCTCTGGATAATCGAGGTCATAATCGTAACTTTGCATAGAGTCATTGCAAGAGTCCCGGCAACCAGGCGGTGTTAGCAGCTGCTGCGGCAATCCCACAGGCACGGGAAACTGGTGCACAGAAGCATTGGGCTGAGAAGTCGAATGGTAAGGTGGTGGGATGCTGTTGCTGGTCTCACTGCGGTAGTCACTATCTCGGTCATCCACAGCACTATCAGGATCTTCAAAAGCTGTGGAACAAGCATAGACAATCAAAGCACCCCAGCTTTATTTAGTTCTTCAGTTTTCTGCTTCTAACTTAGGTAACCACAAGCCTTGAGAACAAGAGCAAACTGCACTGCACATGAGTCCAGTGACCTCAAAGCCACGTGCAGAATGGTCTCAATTCCCATATCTCTCTCCTTATCAAAAGAGCTAGAATACTTGGTTTAATTTTAGTGCTGATTCTCGAAAGAGTTCCAACTTGCAATTTCACAAAGCAGAATTCTTTGGAATTCTATTTCTCTATCATAACTGTAATGAAAATCTGCTTTTAATTATCAAAAATAGATTCTGGTCTCTACTATCAATAAAAGGGGCAAAAAGGAAAAAAAAGTCTTTCCATATCTTAAAAAAGAAAATTTTTATTTAAAATTGGCTTGGTGTTTTCCGACTTTAAAATACATGACTGAGCCAAATAAACAGGTCCAACATCAGAAGCTGGTCCAGAAAATCAAGAAGGTCAAAGTCAAAGCTTAAAAGTCAGCCAGCCCTGGCTGATGGCACAGTGGATAAGGCGCTGCCATGCAAATCCAAAGGTCACTGGTTCGATTCCCAGCCAGGGCATATAACCAGGTTGCAAGCCAGATCTCCAGCCAGGTCTGTAGCTGGAGGCAGATGAAAGACAACCATAGATTAATATCTCTCTCCCTCTCTGCCTCTCTCCTTACCCCTCTCTCTAAAAATAATAAATAATTTTTTTTTTTTTTTAAGTCAGCCTAAAGTTCCAAATGCAGCTGGGAAGAATGACAGTCTTACAATCTTGCTGCAACATTGGGTTTTTCTAATAATTCCTGTCATGCAGCCATACATTCAGTTTAGAATTCCTATCCAAAGCATGGGCTAAAGAAGAAGAGGAAAACACATGCACTGTCAATGGAATTTTGCTGACAATGCAGCCAAATTGATCTAACAGGAGTGACTACAATTTCATAGGATTATTTCAGTTTTTCAGCCAGCACTAAGTAATGAATTAAATGAACACAACCTGCTCCAAGAAAAAACAAAAATGTGCAACACTGTGCTTGGAAAATGAGCTCAATCTGATATTGCTTTATACTGGGTTGGCCAAAAAGTCCACTTAGTTTTTCTCCATGAACAAGACACATTTTTCAATTCCATCAATAAGTTTATTGATTTGGACATTCTGAGTATGTTGGCTATTTCCAGCTATTGGCTTCTAGTGGGCAGAGGCCAGGGGTGCTGCTAAACATCATCCACTGCATAAGACAGCCCCATAGCAAAGAATTATTTGGCCAAAATGTCTATAGAACTAAGAAACTTCACAAACTACTTCTGACTTTTGATCAGTCATAGCACCTTCTCCATACACAGCACAAATCCTTTTATGCCCTTCAGTTGTGTTTTTACCTTTCTTGAAATAATAAAGGCATATTAGTAATATGCCTAAAATGTTGCATATTTTCTTCCATCTTCAATATTAAAATGGCTGCACAAAAATTCACCAATTTTGATAAGTTCTTTTAAATGCACGTAGATATGACAGCTGTCACAATACAATCTAACAAAATTGTTTTGAATAAAGTTAAAGACAACTAAGCACTACTAGAGCCATCATATAGAAAAAACTAAATACATTTTTTGGCCAACCCAATAGATTATTTTACAGGGAAGCCATTTCTGATACCATCCCCACATGTATCTAATTAAAACATTCACATTATTTCCTCTCTTTCCAAGTTCCCTTTTGGCTCACAATGAGGAAAAGGAAATTCACCATCCCAAAATGCTGATACATTTAGCAAATGATAGGCCCCTCATATTAGTAATTAAAACAAAACAAAACAAAACAAACAAAAACTTTGTAGGAGTATAGCAAACAGAAGCCTCTTGAAGACCACAGATTAGGCTCTTACAATTTCTCATGAAGAGGACCTGAATGCATTCCATGGAAATGGAAAAGTTAATGAACTAGAGGGGGGTGTGGAATCCAGACAATAATGATAAAACTTGGGGACAATAAAAGGTAACAGGAAAATAACCCTTTGGCTTCTATATTATACAACCTAGCAGATAACTGCACTAGAAGAAATAGGGAGCACAGATGCATGGGTTTTACAAGCAAAGAGGAAAACTTGAATATTGGATTCCAGACAACACTTGTGGATACAGCAGGATGTAGGGGTAAGCTTTTCCCATTTTAGTTTGAGGCAACATGTGAACATAACAAGAGGATAGTGATCAGAACCCCAGGGGGAAAATCAGTACAAGAAATCAGCTAATCTTCAAAATGGGCAGGATGCAAGCAAAGCATTCTGCTGACAAAGGAAGTGTTCTGATCACACATTAGGAAAAAGACTTTGCAGGCATTGGTTTTAACCCCTGATGCATTAGTTTTTCTGAAGACTAAAAAGGATCAATGGATGAAAACCAGTAGCCTTTCAGATTTAGTTCACCCTGAAGTCACATGGAACCAGTAAATGTGGAAAAAGTCAGTCCAGGATTATTCATGCATACAGGTAAGGTGTGAGATGCAACAAAGGATACAAAGCAAAAAGTCTACTTATATGCTGACAGGAGAAGTATTGGCACATAACCCAGAAAACTGGACTGAGTCTCCAAAGAGGGAGCAGTGATAGACAATCCTACTGAGAATGGGGCCAGGAGGTAGGAATCCATGATCCAGAGCTGGGCGGACAGACCCTTAGTTTGTCACTGTACCTGACTTACTACTTCTAAATAATGCTTTGCTCTTTAATTTTGCTAGGCTAGGGGAGAAATATTCCAAAACTTCCCTAAAGGCTAAGAGTATTTCTATACTAAAAAAAATAAAGTAAAAATATTTTTAAAAACAAAGCATCTACAGAAGGAAAAGGTTGGGAGTAGAATTAAAGAGAATATGAAAAGTAGGAGGGAAGAAGAGAAAGGAAATATATGGAGGTGAAGAAAAATGAGAAAGAGAAAATCAGAACATGAAAGGAAATAAAAGAAAATAAACCTGTAATGTAAACTGCGCAAAGAATTTAATCTGCGGCAAATATGGGCCACAGGCACAGAGTAGGCACTCAAACAAAATGGAATGAGATACTGAACAATAAGGCTCCCCTGAGTGCAGATTGTGTTCCTGTCTTTAAATCCAGAGTACACATAGAACTTCCCTGGCCAGAAAAAAAGAGGAAAAAGAATTCAAACAACTTTTTTAGGAATTATTTTTTCTGTCTTCCTTTTTATTTTATTTTACTTTATTTTTATTGTATACATTATTACAGGTGTCCCCACTACCCACCCCCACACACACACACACATTACTACACTGTTGTCTGTGTCTATGGTTTATGCATATATGTTCTTTGGCTAATCCCTTCACCTCCTTTCATCCCCACCCCTCCACCACCTCTCTTACTTTTTTAAGTGTATTTCACTGATTATGCTATTACAGTTGTCCCCCATTTTTTTCCCCTTTGCCCCCATCCCTCCGGCAATCCACCACCCTGAGTTCAGGTCCATGGGTTGTGTATGTAAGTACTTTGGCTTCTCCCTTTACCACACTATTCTTAATATCCCCTGTCTATTTTGTACCCACCATTATGTTTCTTAATCCCTGTACCTTTTCCCCCATTCTCCCCTTTTCCCCTTCACACTGATATCCTCCATATGATCTTCATATCTATGATTCCATTCCTGTTTTGGTTGTTAGCTTAGTTGGTTTGTTTTGTTTTGTTTTTTTTTTTAGATTCAGTCATTGATAGTTGTGGCTTAGTTGTCATTTTAATGTTCATAGTTTTGATCCTCCTTTTCTTAAGTAAGTCTCTTTAACATTTCATATAATAATGGCTTGGTGATGAGGAACTCCTTTAGCTTTATCTTGTCTGGGAAGCATTCTATCTGTCCTTCCATTCTAAATGATAACTTTGCTGGATAAAATAATCTTGGTTCTAAGTCTTTGCTTTTTATTACTTTCGAATACTTCTTGCCAGTCCCTTCTTGCCTTCAAAGTTTCTTTTGAGAAATCAGATGATAGTCTAATGAGAATTCTTTTGTAGATAGTGCTCTTCCTTTCTCCTGCTATTTTTAAGATTCCCTCTTTATCTTTGGCCTTTGCATTTTAATTATGATGTGTCTTGGTATGGTCCTCTTTGGGTCCAACTTATTTGGACCTTCTGTGCTTCCTTGACTTGTATGTCTATTTCCTTTGCCAAATTAGGGAAGTTTTCTTTCATTGTATTTTTAAATAAGTTTTCAATTTCTTGTTCTTCCTCTTCCCCTTTTGGCATCCCTGATTCAGATGTTGGCACTTTTGGAGATGTCCCACAGCCTTCTTATTCTCTCCTCTTTTTTTTTTTTTTTTTTTTTTTTTTTTTTTTTTTTTTTTTTTTTTTTTTTTTTTTTTTTTTTTTTTTTTTTTTTTTTTTTTTTTTTTTTTTTTTTGAATTCTTGTTTTTTCATTCTGAACTAGTTAAGAGTTTATTTCTTTCTTACATTTCAATTCATGGATTTGAACCCTGGCTTCCTTCCCTTCACTATTGGTTCCCTGTGAATTTTCTTTATTTCATTTAGTATAACCTTCATTTCTTCCATTATGCATTTGCTATACTCAATCACTTCTTTGAGCATTTTTATCACCAGTGTTTTGAAACACTCTGCATCTGATAGGTTGGTTTATTTCCTTTTCATTTAGTTCTTTATCCAGAGTTTTGATCTGTTCTTTCATTTGGGCTATACTTCCTTGACTCCTCAATCTGACAGCCTCCCTGTGTTTGCTTCTGTGTATTAGAACTATTACACCTGTTATGTTGTAATTGGCGGAGCCTTAGGTATTCATCAGTGCAGGGTGACCTGTTTCACCACTTTGTGGTGCTGTATGTAAGGGAGGGGTCAGAGAGGGAACAATGCTGCTTGCTTGGTACTCACCCCCTTCCCCATCACTTCAGCCCCTCTAGCTGTCACCCTGGTGGTGGTTCCCAGGGTGGGTGGGCTTGCGTACATTCTAGGGAAAGTTTCTTCTGCCATCCCAACCCCCACTGGTCTCCACAGCCAAAGCTATGAGGCTTTATTTTCCCAGTGCTGGAACCATGAGCTGCTCAGTCCAGCCTGGGGCTGGGATCACTCCCACGTTCCCTCCCAGCTTTTATATGCCACATGTGAGTGTGGGATCACTTGTTCCACCAGTCATAGCTGTTGCCTTGTCACTGCTGCCTTGCCTCTGCCACACCACATCCTCTCCACCCCAGCTCTCCATCTCTGCCCCTCCTACCCATCTGGATGAATATTTCTTCTTTAAATCTTTGGTTGATAGACTTCCATACTGTTCAATTTTCTGGCAGTTCTGGTTATTTCTTGTTTTTAGGTAGTTGTAAACCTTGTAGTTTTGTGAGTAGGTGAAGCAAGTCTACCTACACCTCCATCTTGGCTAGAAGTACCCCCTCTCCTTTGACAGCTGGTAAAACCTTAAATTACTTGAGCTTTCTTAGGTTGCCTTTGAGCAGTTCTCTAGTGAAAATACTCAGGATTCAAATCACAGAGAATACATACTCCAAAAGAAATTCTAATGACAAGATAAAATTGGTCCCTCTTAACACCAAATCAGTGGGACTCAACCAAACCCCCTTGCCGGCTGGATAACACAGCCAGTAATGTCATCCTAGAGCTATATATCTTGCTGGAAAGAACTGGCTACCCACTCTCCAAGCTCTTGAACAAAGCTGGCCTCCACCCTTCCTGGGCTGCTTTAAGGAAAGTCAAACCATGTCCTCTGTCTCTTGTTCGCCTCATGAAAACAAAGATCTTTATCAGAATAAACCTTCTCCTTTTAGTCACTGCACTCCTTAGCCAAGAAACCAAAGGAAAGGGTTTCCAACATTGGGGAACTGATGTAATGCTTGTCTCTGGGAAAGAGAAATCAGGAGGTCCTATCAGGATTAAAACTGGGACTTTGGATTGAAACTTATTCGTATCATACACATACTGTCTTCAAGAAACCAGCCTGAAAGGATGTACCATTTCACTGCAGATAACTGTCTCCTGAGATTTAAAGAGGGTAAGGGAAGGGAATGAAATTATATATGCTTGTATGCATGAATATCCAGCTTCATAGTTCAGAGAGAGTATGTTAAAGGGTATGATCAAGAAAATTATAAGGAATTCAAATTCTTACGTACTTTGCTGCTCTCCCCATCCCAAATAGGTCCAGTTACCTAAGGACACAGAAAATAGTAGCAAAGAGAGTGACAGAGACAATTTTAGGAAAAATTCAAAGATCATTTCCCCATCCTACCAATTATTTTATGCCTTACCTTATTTAAGCCTATCCTATTTGCATTCCATTAATTTTACGTAACATGTAGAGAACATCTGCCTTCTACCAAGCATAATACAAATTTACATACAAAGTACTCTTGCGCAGTGCTAGTCATTATATAGAGAACAACAAAATACTACTGCTTCTATACTCTTTTAAACCTCCTTCTTGTCTAGAACATCATTTAGAAGCTGATATATCTTTCTTTACTCAAAATGAGAGAAATTCAACCTGCCTCCATGAAACCCTTCCCTATCCCTCTCTGTTGATTAAACCTGAGCCTACCACAGTATACCCATGAGAAGGTCAGCACTGGCACAGTGGGAGAGTGAGTCCCTTGTACCCTCCTAGAAGAAATGATGTCCAGTTTTGCCGCTTTCTACTAAAAGTTAAAAGGCCAATGAATGGTCTTACTTTCTCATTTTCTAATATGTAATAAAATACTGTAGCCCATTGGGTGCTCAAAAATAGTCATTTTTTCTTAATTAACTATAAATTTTGAATAAAATCTATTAAAATACAGACACTTTGAATAACAGAAGAAAGCATTTTCTACTCAGTTTTCAAAATAAAAAGTTCAATATTAATTAAATGTAATCTTATCCTATACTCAAACTGAATTTGAAGCAAGAAAGGTGACAAAGAAATCAATAAAACATAGGGCATTACCCCAAGAAACAATGAAAATTTTTACTTCATCTGGGTATTGAAGTCAAAGCTACATCCTTCTGGCCCTGCCATGTACTAAATATATAATATTGAAAAAGGTGTTTTCTATCTCTAATATGAGAATAGTAATAGCATGAACCTCGCTGTTTACTGTAAGGATTATAAGAGAAAATTAGTTTTGTCCTATTGCCATATTTTTGCTTGCCTTGTAGGTTCCCAATAATAGGTGGTGGGAAGATCAACACACTCTGACAGCCTTAATATCTGATGAGAAATGGCCAATGTCTGGGTTAGAAAGTCCTGAAGAGTTCTCCTGAAAGCTTGCTGCAAGACAGGTTGGTTTCATTACCTAAGCTAACTTTTAATGCTGAGGATATGGGACTACTTATCACAGGCTGCTTAACCTAACTAACTATACACTGAGGGGTCAGCTTTCCTCCTATGTACATACCTTCTTCCTATGATCTATGTCTTCTTCTCAGAAAGGATACATTGCTTTACTGTGCCAGTTTTTAATTTTAGTAATTTATTTAACCTTCTAACCATGGAGAGAGAGGTGGTTTAGCAGCAAATTCTCCCAGGCCACAGCACAGTTGTCATAGCAACTGCTAAGAGTAATTACTTCATTTCTTTTTCAAAGAAAACTGAAAAATAACCACACAGGACTTCAAATTATGTCTTTCGACCTAGACTGCTCCAGGCAAGTGACAATGCTGTTCCTCAGTTAAATGCTTGGACCAAATAAGCCTCTCCTTACAAGACTCTGCCTCATATCTGAATGTCCCACAGCACAACATACCAATTTCTCATACATAGTAAACATTCAGTAAATGTTTACAGCATGAATAAATCAGACAAATGATCTGATGCCATCAACTGGGTTCATCCCTAAAACTGAAAATAAAAATAGTTTGGCTGTCTGATTGACCAATCCTCTATTATCACCTCAGCCAAACTCCATTATAAGAGAAACAATACCAGATTACGCAAATTTCCTCTCCATACCAAAAGTGCACTAAAACATTTCACTTGCCTGGAGAACAATTAATGAAGACAATTAGGTTTTGCTAGGCACAAGTGCTGAGAAAGGGGGTGGGGATGTTCCAGGGAAATGAAATTATACATACAAAGACATGTTTAGTGAACTGAAAATAATTCTAGCGTATCTGAATGACAGGCTTCAGGGTTATAAAAGAACCACATCAAAGGGGGTCTAAGTAATGATTAGCAATTTAGTAATCTTAGGTACTTGGAATTATCTGGAAGTTAATAGAGAGCTACCACAGCTTTTCAGAAGGACAAAGGATCAGATGGCAGTTTAGAAGGATGGTGGTACAGTGCAGCCAAGAGTTGGTGGGGTAGGGGTACTGGACACTGGTGTCTGGGAAGCTAGTAAGGAGGTATTGCACTGACCTAATCATGACCTGAACTAGGGAAGCAGCAGAGGGAACGAAGTTAATATATTCATGAGATTTTTTTAAAGATTTTATTTATTATTATTTTTAGAGAGAAGGGAAGGCAGAGGGGCAGAGAGGGAAAGAGACATCAGTGTATGGTTGCCTTTCACCTGCCTCCAGCTACGGACCTGGCTGGAGACCTGGTTTGCAACCTGGTTATGTGCGCTGGCTGGGAATCAAACCAGCAATCTTTGGGTTTGCAGGCTGGTGCTTTACCCACTGTGCCACCAGCCAGGGCTTCATGAGATATTTTAAAGGTAAAATCAATAAGGTTTAATAAGTAATTAAATATAAGAAGTTGGGAGAAAAAGCTATATAATATTGACTAAATTTTTTAGCTTGAGCTAAAGGGTTGATATACATCATTAAAAAGAGAAATACAAAAGAGGGGCAGGTTGAGGTAGATGATGAATTCATTATTAGATAGATTGACTTTGAGATATTGACTATAAGACAACTTAAAAGAATGTCTGGTAGACAGCTGGCTATATGGGTGTGAAACTGAGGAAAATATGTGGAGCATAATACTTGGAAGTTTTCAGAATACAAGCTCCCATGAAGACAGAGATTTTTCTACTTTGTTCCTTGTTGTAGTCTCAGTCCCTAATAGTGCGCCTATCACAAACTAGGTCAACAAATATTTAAAGAAATGGGTAAAAATTAAAATGTAAATAAATAAGAATAATGAGGCAGAGAATGCAGTCTAACGGGGAAAAAGGCTACATAAAGGGAAGAAGGGAGAATTTAAGGTACAGCCACATTTATAAAGCAAACAGAAATAGAAATCATTTAAAAATTGACAATACAAAGTGTTTGTGAGGCTGTGGAGCAACTGGAATTCTCAGACACTGTTGTTGAGAAAGTAAAGTGTAGGCCACTTAGGGAAACAATCTGGGTATTTCTTATAAAGTTATACACACACCACACAATCCAGCAATCCCCCTTCTATACATTTACACAAGAGAACTAAAAACATTTTCACACAAAATCCTATGAAGAATGTTTATAGTTGCTTAATTCATATCACAAAACACTGAAAACATAAGTAACCTTCAACTGATGAAAAGATAAACTGTTGTACATCCATATGGTAGAGTACTCAATAATAAAAGGAAATGAACTGACACGCAGAGATGAATCTCAAATGAATTTTGATAAGCGAAACCAAGCTAGACTCAAAAACTTACATAACATATGATTTCATTTATGTGACTTTCTGAAAAAGGTAATACTATAAGGACAAAAAATAGATTAGGGGTTGTCATGGGCTAGGAGTGGGAGAGCCTGACTACAAAATGATATGGGGAACTTTTAGGGTTGATAGAACTGCTCAATGTCTTAACTATGGTTGCAGTTATATGACTGTATGTGTTTGTTAAAATTCATAGAACCGAGAACCTAGTATAAAGGAACCATGGACATGGACAACAGGTGGGATTGACTTTGGGGGGAATGGGTGGGTGGGGAGGGGGACAGAGGGGAGCAAAAAGGGGATAGATGTAATACAACAACAATAAAATTTTTTAAAAAATTCATAGAACCGGCTTTGACTGGTGTAGCTCAGTGGGTTGGATGTTATCCCACAAACTGAAAAGCCACTGGTTCGATTCCTGGTCAAGGCACAGGCCTGGGTTGCAAGTTGGGAGTGTGCAAGAGGCAACGAATCAATGTTTCTCTCCCTTCTTTTCTCCCTCCTTTACCCTCTCTCTAAAAATTAAATATTTTTTAATACTCATAGGACCCTGGCTGGTATAGCTTGGTAGTTTGACAAAAGGGTCGTCAGTTCAATTCCAAGTCAGGGCACATACCTGGGTTGCAGGCCACATCCCCAGATGGCAACAACAATACATTCATGTTTCTCTCCCTCATTCTCCCTCCCCTCCCCTCTCTCTAAAAATAAATAAATCAAATCTTTTTAAAAACTTACAGGACTGTATACTAAAAGGAAGAAGTTTACTATGTATAAATTATATCTTAATCAATCTGACTTTAGACTTCTGGCCAAGATGGGGCTATAGGTAGACACGCTGCATCTCCCTCAACTAAAAAGGATTACAACTACCTCAAAACTGGAGACAACCACAAGTTCCAGAAAATTGAGCTGCATGGCCATCCAATAAACAAAGATATAAAGAAGAAATACTCATCCAGACAGGTAGGAGGGGCGGAACCAGGGCTGAGAGGACATGGCGTGGAGGCAGCAACTGAGGTAACAGCAGCTGTAGCTGGCCAGCAGAAAAAGCAGTCACATATTAAAGAAAGTAGGGAGGGACATCTTGGGAGCACTCCTCAGCACCAGACCAAACCGAACAGCTCATGGTTCCAGCCCCAAGGAAAACAACACCTCATTGTATCTGACTATGAAAACAAGTAGGAATTGAGGCAGAGCAAGAAACTGCCAGTCTCTCAGCAGAGTCTCTGTTTAGAGGGCCCCCCATAGTCCTAGGCCATCTATAGAACCACCCATTCAAGGAACCCCAGCTAGGGCAACAGCAAGAGGCCAGTCTCATAAAGGAAGTGGGAGAAGTGCCTGCAAAAGTTGGGAGTGATGAGCAAGCAGCATTGCTCCCTCTCAGACCCCTCGGAGCATACAGTGCCACAACATGGTGAAATGGGTCACCCAGTACTGCTGAATACCTAAGGCTCCGCCCCTTACAACATAACAGGTGCTATAGCTCTATATAAGACACAGAGGCAAAAACAGGAGGCAGTCAAGTTGAGGACACAGAGAAGTATGGACCAAAGGATAGAACAGATCAAGGTTCCAGTGGAAGGACTAAGCCATGAGGAGATAGCAAATCTAACAGACACAGAGTTCAAAACACTGGTGATCAAGATGCTCACAAACTTGACATAATGCTTAAATATAGCAAATGCAGAAGAAAAGAAGTGAAGGCTAGGATATGTGAAACAAAGAAAAATCCACCTAAAACCTATGATGAAGGGAAGGAAACCAGGGTTCAAATCAATGATATGGAACATAAGGAAGAAATCAACCAGCACAGAATGATAAAACAAGAACTCAAAAAAATGAGGAAGACTTAGGAACCTCTAGGACAACTTTAAATGTGCCAACATCCTAATCATAGGGATGCCAGAAGGAGGAGCAGAAGAACAAGAAATTGAAAACTTTTGTGAAAAAATAACGAAAAAAAAAGCTTCCCTAATTTGGTGAAGGAAATAGACACAGAAGTCCAAGAAGCACAGAGAGTTCAAAACAAGCTAGACCCAAAGAGGACCACACCAAGACACATCATAGTTAAAATGCTAAAGGTTAAAGATAAAGAGGGAATCTTAAAAGCAGCACGAGTGAAGAAGACAGTTAACTAAAAAAGGGGTTTCTACAAGACTATCAGCTGATCTCAAAAGAAACTTTGCAGGCAAGAAGAGACTGGCAAGAAGTATTCAAAATAGTGAAAAGCAAGCGCCTACAACCAAGATTACTTTATCCAGCAAAGCTATCATTTAGAATGGAAGGGCAGATAAGGTACTTCCCAGACAAGGTAAAGCTAAAGGGGTTCCTCCTCACCAAGACCTTATTATATGAAATGTTAAAGGGACTTATTCCAGAAAAAGAGGATCAAAACTATGAACATTAAAATGACAACAAACTCACATCTATTAACATTACCTCAAAAAAAAAGAAAAGAAAAGAAAAAGAAACCACTATGCAAACCACCAGAAAAGGAAAAGAACCATAATCATAGGTATGGGGATCACTTAGAGGGTTATCAGCTGGGAGGGGAAAGGGGAAAAAGGGGGGAAATGATGCAGGGACTAAGAAGCATATTGGTAGGTACAAACAGACAGGGGGAGGTTAAGAATAATATAGGAGAATGTGAAGCCAAAGAACTTATATGTGTGACACATGCACATCTACATGCAACTGCTTAGAGGGAAGGGGGATACTGTGCAGAGGGGAGCAAAGGAAAAAGAAATTGGGATAACTGTAACAGCATAATCAATAAAATGTTCTTTAAAAAAATAAGAAATCTTACTTTGAAATAAGAAAAACAGTCCATAAAGGTACCTGTGAAGAAGCCAGAAAGGAATAAAAGCATGTCAATGTGGTCTATGAAATCAGGAAAAATAAGGTTTCACTGAGGGGGTGGTCAACAGTGTTAAAGTTCTACAGAGTAATCAAAACAACACTGAACAAAGCCTACTGGATTTAGAAACAAAGAGGCTACTAATAACTGTAATGACAGAAATATTAATGAGTTAAAGATAGTGTACACACTGTTCAGAAGCAAATAGAAACACATACAATGGAATAATGAGGTATCAAGAGATTCCACAATTTACACAGAAAAATGCTGAATGTGAGCAAGGTTGTTGGTACTGCCTCTCACAGGATGCCAAATAGGAAGTAAGCAGGGAAAAGACAATGGCCAAATGTGTTACAGAAAAACTGTACACTAAGAGTTTATTAGGAAACCTGCAACATTCTCAAACTGGGCACTCACACATATCAAATGAGTGTCACACTGACTATTTTAATGAGCATGCTACTATTTCCCACATCCCTAGATCCTCAAAGCTCACATATTTAACAAATCACTAACCAATTATCTTCTAATTTAGTGGCACCTGAGATTAAAAGTCAAGCAGTGTAGAAAGCTAGTCTCCCTTGGCAATGACATCATATTAACAATGTTATGCACTCTCATCAAATGTCAGCATAGCAAGTATACCTCAAGTCCAAAACCAGTGAACGCCAGACACTTCAAAACCAGAAAACAGGGTGATGAAGGTTTCTTTTGTATTGTAAAACATTATACTTTTAGTTGATAATTCAAATACTGACTTTCTGTAAAAACATTATTGTGTTAAATTCAGACTAGTGCAATATCAATAAATTTATCTGCTTGGGCAGTTTTACTTACAACCTTAAAAGAAAAAGAAAAAGAAAAAAAAAAAAAAAAAAACACCCAGAAAACACAGGGCCATTCCTAAAATTCCTCTCTGCTTTATCTCCATGTCCAATCAGTCAACAAGCTTAGTATTTAACTCCACTAAAATCTCCCTCCCATTGTCCCTTCTTTATAGGTTTCAATGTACTACCAAGGAATTTATTACCTCATGCCTGAATTATTACAGAGTTTTGGCTGGACTTGCAGCCTTCTAATCTCTGTCTCATTCAACCTACTTGGTAGATTGGCAACTAGACTAATTTTCCTAAGTCCACCTTGTAATCACATCATTACCCTTTCAATCATTTATAATAGCTAACTCTTTATTTAAAAAGTCAGGGGGGGGTAGTGGGGGGAGGAAAGAGGACAGAGGCGAGCAAAAAGGGGATGGATGTAATACAACAATAAAATTAAAAAAAAAAAAAAGTAAAGTGTGGGGATTGACTGGAGGGGGGTGGCAGGGCCGGGGGGCAGGGGAGAGCAAAGGGGTAAAAATGAAACAATTGTAATATAACAATAATAAATAAAACTAACTTAAAAATAAAATAAAATAAAATGCTGGTGATAAAGATGCTCACAGACTTAACAGATATGCTTGAGTACAGCAAGTGCAGAAGCAAAGAAGTGAAGGCAAGGCTAAGTGAAATGAAGGAAAAGTCACACAAAACCAATGGCGAAGGGAAGGAAACTGGTATTAAAGTCAATGATTTGGAACATAAGGAAGAAATAAAGAGTTGACCAGCACAGAATGAGGAAACAAGAATTGGAAAAAAACAAGGAGAGGATTCAGAACCTCTGGGATGACTTTAAACATGCCAGTATCCAAATCATAGGGGTGCCAGAAGGAGTAGGGGAATAGCAAGAAGTTGAAAAGTTATGTGAAAAAATAATGAAGGAAAACTCCCCAAATTTGGTGAAGGAAATACACATACAAGTCCGGGAAAGCACAGAGAGTCCCAAACAAGCTGGACCCAAAGAGGACCACACCAAGACACATCATAATTAAAATGTCAAAGGTTAAACATAAAGAGAGAACCTTACAGCAAGAGTAAAGAAGAGTTACCTACAAAGGTGTTCCTATAAGACTGTCAGCTGATTTCTCAAAAGAAACTTTGAAGGCAAGAGGGAATGGCAAGAAGCACTCAGAGTGATAAAAACCAAGGACCTACAACCAAGATCACTCTATCCAACAAAGTTATCATTTAGAATGGAAGGGCAGATGGAGTGTTTCCTAGACAAAGTAAAGCTAAAGGAACTCATCATCACTAAGCCCTTATTATATGAAATATTAAAGGAGCTTAAGAAAAAGAAAATAAAAACTATGAACAAAATAACAAAAACAAAAAAAAAACACACAACAAAATAACAGAATTTTCAAAAATAATAAAAACAAAAACAAACTAAACAAATGACCAGGATAGGATTGGAATTATAGGTATGGAGAGCATTGGGAGGGTTATCAGCTGGGAAGAGGAAGGGTGGGAAATGGTGCAGGGATTAGGAAACATAATTGGTGGGTACAAAATAGACAGTGAATGTTAATAATAATATAGGAAAAGGTAATATCAGGGCACTGACATGCACAACCCATGGACATGAACTAAGGGGTGGGATTGTTGAAGGGCAGAGGGGATTCTAGGTGGAAGGGAGCAAAGGGAAATGAAATTGGGCAACTATAACAGCATAATCAATAAAATATACTTAAAAAAGTGTATATATCCTCTATTAGTTTCAAATTGCCTATAAATAACATCAAGTATTAATTTACTTAGTTAACCTCACTGTTAACCAGTCCCCAAAAACAAAGCCTATGTTATTGGCAAACTGGTATTGTCACAGTTCCAATGTTTGCCATAGTTAGAAGACAGTGAAAGAAATGAGCTCTTTTTTCTCCCCACCCCCATCTTCTGAAGCTGGAATGTCTTACTGGTGTATTGAAAAATGGTTTGAGTTTTGGAACCAGAAAAACCTAAGTTCAAAGTCATCACTTACTAGCTGTGTGACATTAGGCTTGTTAACTTTTCTATACTTCTGTTCATTATCTATAAAAAATAAAGAGTATATTTCAGATTTGCATAAATACCGAAAATCATGTATGTTGCATTTAACTACCATGTGCTAGACAAATAATTACTCAGTAATGTTCCCTGTCCTCCCTTATATAGTTAATATAAGTTCTTAAGTTCTATTCATTTCTCCTTAACAATGCTCAACGACTCTAGTACAGTATCTCTGCTAATAAAAATAAATGTCATCTGCCTATTTCTTAAAATGTTAAGCATACACCTACCCATACAGTCTACTCATTCTACTCTTACATATTTAACCAGGAGAAATAAAAACACATGATCATTCAAATGTTCATATTATTTATAATAACCAGAAACAACCCAAACACCTATCAACAGGTGAATGGATAAACAAAATGTGATATATTTATATAACAGAATACTACTCAGTAATAAAAAAATTACTGATACACTCAACAATTATTCTGAAAATCCTTATGTTGAGTAAAGGAAGCTAGACACAAAAGAAAACAGGGGCATTAGTGTTTTAATCAAATGAAATTAGGACACAATAATCTGAAATAATCTGACTTTTTCTACATGCATAATTGTGTGGCACAGTAATTGAAACAGAAATGATAATAAGTTGATGAGATGACTTCAATTAATTACATCAAATTCTTTCTGGAAGAAGGCGGGGTAGACATAAGTAAATAAGTGAGTCAGAAGACTACAATTAACTTTTTATTTTTTTAATTTTCTTTGTTTTTTATAATTATGGTGTTACAGTTGTCCCAATTTCCTTTCTCTTTTTTCCCATCTGCCTGGCACACCTCTCCCTCCAGCAATGCCACCCACTTTACTTCATTTTCATGGATCACCCATGTAAGTTCTTTGGCTTTACCTTTTCCTGTACTATTCTTAACATCTTCCTGTCTATTCTGCACCTACCAATTATGCTTCTTAATCCCTGCACCTTTCCCTCTTTCTTCTCCTCCCCACTCCCAGCTGACACCCCTCCAAATGTTTCCCGTACCTATGATCCTGTTCCCTCTCTGGTTGTCTGTTTATTTTCGTTTTCGTGTTTGTTTTTAGATTCTGTTGTTGATAGGTGTGAATTTGTTGTCTTTTTTTTTTTAAGATTTTATTTATTAGCTTTAGAGAGAGGGGAAGGGAGAGAGGCAGAGAGGGTGAAAGACATCAATGTATGGTTGCCTTTCAGCTGCCTCCAGCCACAAACCTGACTGGAGACCTGGCTTGCAACCTGATTATGTGCCATGGCTGGGGAATCGAACCAGCGATATTTGGGTTCGCAGGCCCATGCCTTATCCACTGCGCCACCAGCCAGGGCCTGTTGTCTTTTTAATGTTCATATTTTGATCCTCTTTTTCTTAAATCCCTTTAACATTTCATATAATGTTAAAGGGATTTAACAGCTTGGTGATAAGGAGCTACCTTAGCTTTACCTTGTCTGGGAAGCACTTTAGCTGCCCTCCCATTTTAAATGATAGCTTTGCTGAATATGGTAATCTTGGTTGTAAGTCCTTGCTTTCCACCACTTTGAATACTTCTTGCCAGTCCCTTCTTGCCTGCAAAGTTTCTTTTGAGAAATCAGCAGACAGTTTTATAGGAACCCCTTTGTAAGTAACTTCTTCACTCTTGCTGCTTTTAATATTCTCTCTTCATCTTTAACCTTTGGCATTTTAATTATGATGTATTGTGGTATGGCCCTCCTTGGGTTCAACTTGTTTGGGACTCTCTGTGCTTCCTGGACTTGTATGTGTATTTCCTTCACCAAATTTGGGGAGTTTTCCTTCATTATCTTTTAACACAAGTTTTCAATTTCTTGCTATTCCTCTTCTCTTTCTGGCACCCCTATGATTTGGATATTAGCACATTTAAAATTGTCCCAGAGGTTCTTATGCTTCTCCTCCATTTTTTTTTTTTTTTTCCCAATTCTTGTTTCCTCATTCTGTGCTGGTTGATTGTTTATTTCTTCTTTATGTTCCAAATCATTGCTTTGAATCCTGGTTTCCTCCCCTTCACCTTTGGTTTTATGTGGGTTTTCCTTCATTTCATATATCCTAGTCTTCACTTCTTCCCTTCTGCATTTGCCTTACTCAAACATGGGTGTCAAGTCTGTGAGCATCTTAATCATCAGTGGGGTTTTCTTAAAGATTCTATTTATTATTTCCAGAGAGAGAGGAAGGCAGAGAGGCAGAGAGGGAGAGAAACATCAAGGTATGGTTGCCTTTCACCTGCCCCTAGCCATGGACCTGGCTGGAGACCTGCCTTGCAACATGGTTATTTGCCCTGACTGGGTAATTGAACCAACAACCTTTGGGCTTGCAGGCCAATCCACTGAGCCACACCAGCCAGGTCTATCTTTTGATGTAAATAATGAACCTTATGCATGTGGTCCCTTAAAATGGGTAAGTGGGAATCCTAGGTTTGAGGTAACCAAGAATCAGCTATCTAGGAAATGCCAAAATGATTAGGATACTTGAATGCAAAAGCCAGAAAAGGAAACTCAGATAAAAGTGGCAAGTGGTTAGGAAAGAAAAGAAAGAATATGAACTCTGAACCTCTGCCTTCTAGGATTTTAGAAATGAGGAGGGGAAAAAAGAGGAAACTGAAGAGGTGGGAGAATCTCCAGAATAGAGACCAGCTGGCCATGAAATCCTCCTTTCTTGCAGGGCATGTGGTTCTAGTCCAATCAGTAAGAGAAAATAATCAATGACACTAATCTGGCTCTTAAAGCTTCCAGTGCTCACAGAAGCAGGTCATTGGTAATAGCCACCAAAATTTTAAGTAGCACAAAACTTTCAATCCTGTAACATTAAACAAGAGAATGAGCCCTGGCTGGCATAGTTCAGTGGATTTAGCACCAGCATGCAAACCAGCAAACCAAAGGGTCACAAGTTCAATTACCAATTAGTGCACATGCCTGGGTTGCGGGCCAGGTCCCCAGTTGGGGACACTCCAAAGACAATGACACATTGATGTTTTCCTCCTTCCTTTCTCCTCTCTAAAAAAATTAAAACTGGAAATAAAAAAGAGAGTGACAGGTGACAAGAAGGACACGAGGTATCTGAAGAAAAAAGTAAGAAGTTTCCTAAATGAGTGAACCTGTCCTGTATATCTTCACTTGTTGAAGAAAACTGTACAGCACAGGGACTCATTTCCTGCAGGAGCAGCTTTGACATCATTCTACTTCCAAGCCAATATGCTCAGCATATATTTGGCATCTTTTTAATCCTCCTTCCATATATTTCATGTATTCTACCTTTGAAGGAATACATTTCAATTAGTTCCTTAAAAGCTGTCTCTAAATTCATCTCTCTGGAACTGTCTCTTCAACAAATTTAATGCCATTCTTAGCTATTTGCTTATTCTTCTGTCACCTCAGAGCATTCCTCTCTATTTCCAGGTTATTACTATGCACCTGCTTAGGACCACTACACTAAGAAAACATATTCAAGTTGCTGCATTTGTGTATCTGTCCTCTTCTGACCTGAGCCAGGTCTCCTAATTCTTTTTGTACCCTCCCACTAATTCTTTGGACCCCACAAACATACTCTCCTAGTGTATATATCTGTCATTAAGAACAAGAAATACTGAAGTTTCTAAAGAGGAGGAAACAAAAAGATGTAATGGATAAGCTTATACTCAAGAGCTTTGGATTTTTTTTCTTTAATGTTTGTTGGGAGTCTCAAAGCTTCACAAGAGAAATTAAGAAAACTATGACAATTCTCTTTTCTGTCTGGCATCTACTAAAAATGTCCTCTTTCCCATTAAGGATAAATATGAGCACTCTAGTGCTTACAAATACCTTACAATATAGCTGACAAAGCTTTAGTTATTGCCAACCTCACATCTCAGTTACTTGAATATGAGTCAAGCAGTTTTAATGACAGAAGCATGCTGTATTTATTGGGTGGGCCAAAAAGTCCTTTTAGTTTTTTCCATAAAATAAAAGACACATTTTTTTTTTATTTTCACCAATAATTGTTGATTTGGATATTTGGGGTATGTCAGTTATCTTCCTCTTATACTCCCATCCGGCCAGCAATCACCGCACTGTTGTCCATGTCCACAAGTTCTTTTTCTTTTTTGCTCAATCCCTCTCATCATCCTACTAGCTGTCATCCTGCTCTCTATCTATGAGTCTGTCCCCATTTGTCTTGTTAATTCAATTTGTTCATTAGCATCAACATGTGAGTGAAATCATACAGTATTTGTTTTTCTTTGACTGGCTTGTTTCACTTAGCATAATGTTCTCCAGGTCCATTCATACTGTCACAAAGGATAAATTTTTCTTCTTTTTTACAGGTGTCTAGTATTCCATTGTGTAAGCATCCCATAGTTGTTTCTTCCACTCATTTACTGATGGACACTTGGGCTGCTTCCATATCTTGGCAATTGTAAATAATGCTGCAATGAACATATGGGTGCTTATGTTCTTTCAAATTAGTGTTTTGGGTTCCTTCAGATATATTCCCAGAAGTAGGATCACTGGGTCAAAAGACAGATTCATTTTTATTTTTTTGAGGTTATTTCCATATTGCTTTCCACAGTAGCTATACCAGTTTGCATTACTACCAACAGTGCAAAAAGGGTTCCCCTTTCTCCATATCCTCGCCAGCACTTGTTGATTTATTGATGATAGCCATTCTGACAAGTGTGCAATGGTATTTCAGTATGGTTTTAATTTGCAGTTTTTCTATGATTAGTGATGTTGAGCATCTTTTCATATGTCTATTGGCCATCTGTATGTCCTCTTTGGAGAAGTATCAATTCAGATCCTCTGACCAATTTTTAATTGAGTGATGTGTTTTTGGTGTTGTGTTTGTAAGTACTTTGTAAATTTTGGATATTAATCCCTTATCAGATGTATTGGCAAATATGTTCTCCAGTCTTTAGGTTGTCTTTTAACTTTGTTGATGATTTCCTTTGCTGGGCACATGCTTGGTTGATCTTAATGGGGTAATTATTCACTCATCTGTAAAGCAGATAGGAATCTAATCTTCCAGGTGGGGAATATCTGGATTACATATATAGCATGGCCCATTTCTCTGCCTCTCCCTAAAGGCAAAATATTAGAAATAAGTAGGGTGGAGACAGTGGAAGGAGCCCATCCACCCAAGAGACTTGTGCTCTGTTGCCATAATGGGCAGCAGTGGTGGCAGGAGAATGAAAGCTCCTTGCGGTTGGGGACTTTTGACATCTGAAACAATTCATGGTAAAGTCAGGTGCTCAGAATCTGTGTAATGAATAAATGGTTATGTCGTTTTCTCCTTTTGGTTCTTTCTCCACTCTTTAAGATTTGAAAAATTAAGAAAGGAAGAAGAGACTTCTGATCAAGATGCTGGCGTAGGTAGACACATTTGGCCTCCTTGGGCAACCACAGAAATTATTACAACCAGATCTCAAAAAAATAACAGAACTGTCAGAAAAATGAGCTATAGGGAAGCCCGACAACAAAGGATTTAAAGAAGCCACATTCATCTGGATGGGTGCCTTTGCCACGTAGGCCACACTGCTAAGACAGGGAGTCAAAGCAGCTCTTCCTAATACACACAGGCAAACACAGGGAGGCTGTCAAATTGAGGAGACAAAGAAACATGGCCCAAATGAAAGAACAGAAGAAAACCCCAGGAAATGAACTAAATGAAATGGAGATAGCCAACATATCAATGTGGAGTTCAAAACACTGGTGATAGGATTCTCAGAGATCTCAGAGAGTACTGCAAAAAATTAAAGGAAGAAATGAAGATTACACAAAGTGAAATAAAGAAAAATCTACAGGGAACCAACAGTGGAGGGAAGGAAGCTGGGATTCAAATTAAAGATTTAGAACAAAAGGAAAAAGTAAATATCCAACCAGTACAGAAAGAAAAAACAAGAATGCAAAAAACATGAAGAGAAACTTAACAATCTCTGGGACAACTTTAAATGTACCAACATCTGAATTATAGGAATACCAGAAAAAGAAGAGGAAGAGCAAGAAATTGGAAACTTATGTAAAAAAAATAATGAAAGAAAATTTCCCTAATTTAGCAAAGAAAGTAGACATACAAGTCCAGAGAGCAGAGAGTCCCAATAAGTTGAATCCAAAGAGAACCACTCTAAGACAAGTCATAATTAAAATGGTAAAAGTTAAAGATAAAGAGAGAATCTTAAGAGCAGCAAGAGAAAAGAATTACCTACCAAGGAGCTCCCATAAGACTATCCACTAATTTCTCAAAAGAAACTCTGCAGGCAAGAAGGGATGAGCAAGAAATATACAAAGTAATGTAAAGCAAGGACCTACAACCTAGATTACTCTATTCAGCAAAGCTATCGTTTAGAATGGAAGGGAAGAAAAAGTGTTTCCCAGACAATGTTAAGCTAAAAGAATTCATTATTACCAAGCCATAAATACATAAAATGTTAAAGGAACTAATTTAAGAAAAAGAATAAAATCAAAACTATGAATAGTAAAATGACAACAAACACAACTATCAACAAATGCATCTAAAAAACAAAAACAAACTAAGCAAACAACCAGAAGAGGAACAGAATCATTGGTATGGAAATAATTTGGAGGGTTATCAACTGTGCAGGAGAGAAAATGAGGGAAATGGGCCAGGGATTAAGAAGAATCATTTGTAGGGACAAAACAGATAGGGGGATGTCAAGAATGGTAGAGGACAAGCCCTAGCTGGTGGCCCAGTGGATAAGGTGCTGGTCTGCGCACCCAAAGGTCACTGCTTCAATTCCTAGTCAGGGCACACATAACCAGGTTGCAAGCCAGGTCTCCAGCAAGTCTGTAGCTGGAGGCAGGTGAAAGGCAACCATACATTGAAAGCCTCTCTCCTTCTCCACCTCCTTCCCTTCCCCTCTCTCTAAAAAATAATAAAATAAAATCTAAAAAAAAAACAACAACAAAGAATGATGGAAGATAAAGGTCACTGGTTCGATTCCCAGCTAGGGCACACAAAACCAGGTTGTGAGCCAGGTCTCCAGCCAGGTCTGTAGCTGAAGGCAGGTGAAAGGCAACCATACATTGATGGCTGTCTCCCTCTCTGACTCTCTTCCTTCCCCTCTCTCTAAAAATAATAAATAAAATCTTAAAAAAAAAAAAAGGAATTGTAGAGGAAGGGGAGAAGTCACAGAACTTACATGCATGGACCATGGACATGAACTAAGGGTTAGGGAGGATTGCTGGAAGGAAGAGGGTACCAGCGGGAGTGAGTTAAAGAGGAAAAAATTGGGACAACTGTAACAGCATAATCAATAAAATATACTTTAGAAAAAATAAGTAGTCAAGTCACAGCATGGTGGTGGAGAGTTTTAGATGGAGACCAAGAATAATATCAGGCTATGACAGTACTATTTGAATGGAGTGCAAACTAGGAATACAGCATGTAAGGCCTGATGGCTTAACAGTAGTAGAAGCATATAACACCTCCACATTCCTGTCTAAGAATCAACAACACCAACATGATGAGTCACCAAGAAATATAACAGTAAGAGTCAAAAGAAGAAGGCGAAGTCATTATATATAAACATGTCTCTTCTAAGTATGGTGAAACCCTTTTGAAGTTAGTGGTGGTTAAATAAGATGTCACAGGTAGCCAAGGAGCACTATATTATTAACAGTGCTCTGAACATTTGGTTCCATTATTTATGTATGTGAGTCAAACCCAACTGTTCTGAACTGATTCATTCTTTAAAAAGTGTTTAAGTATGTTGTGCTATGCCCTAATTTACTAATTTAAAATACTGATTCATACTCAGAAAGTTTTAGATTATGATCTGATATGCCACTATTTATAAGCAATATTGTTACAAACAAGCCTTTTGATTCAGCAATTCCACTACTAGGACTATACCCAAAGAATCCTGAAACACCAATTCATAAGAACCTATGTACCCCGATGTTCATAGCAGCACTATTTATAATAGCCAAGTGCTGGAAACAGCCTAAGTGCTCATCAGTGGATGACTGGATCAAAAAACTTTGGTACATTTACACAATAGAATACTACACAGCAGAAAGAAAGAAGGAACTTGTACCCTTTGCAACAACATGGATGGAACTAGAAAGTATTATGCTTAGTGAAATAAGCCAGTCATTGAAGGACAAATACCGTATGATCTCACCCATTACAGGACAATAATGAACAAAACAAATAGCAAGCAAAACAGAACCAAGTGTATGAATACAAGGAATAGGCCTGCAGTGGTCAGGAGGAAAGGGGG
>PVIW01008486.1:0-60727 GCA_004026585.1 Noctilio leporinus
TCATATACTTGGTTCTGTTTTGCTTGTTGTTAGTTTTGCTCATTATTGTCCTATAATGGGTGAGATCATATGGTATTCGTCCTTCACTGACTGGCTTATTTCACTAAGCATAATATTCTCCAGTTCCATCCATGTTTTTGCAAAGGGTACAAGTTCCTTCTTTCTTTCTGCTGTATAGTATTCCATTGTGTAAATGTACCAATGTTTTTTGAACCAATCATCCACTGATGGGCACTTAGGCTGTTTCTAGCACTTGGCTATTGTAAATAGTTCTGCTATGAACATAGGTGTACATAGGTTCTTACGAATTGGTGTTTCGGGATTCTTTGGGTATAGTCCAAGTAGTGGAATTGCTGGACCAAAAGGCAGTTCCATTTTTAGTTTTTTGAGGAAACCCCCTACTGTTTTCCACAGTGGCTGCACCAGCCTGCATTCCCACCAACAGTACACCAGGGTTCCCTTTTCCCCGCATCCTCGCCAACACTTGTTGTTTGTTGATTTGTGGATGATTACCATTCTGACAGGTGTGAGGTGGTATCTTATAGTGGTTTTAATTTGCATCTCTCTGATGACTAGTGATGTTGAGCATTCTTTCATATGCCTCTGGGTCCTTTGTATATCTTCCTCAGTGAGTTGTCTGTTCAGGTCCTTTGCCCATTTTTGAATTGGGCTGTCTTTCTTTCTGGTGTTGAGTCGCATTAGTTCTTTATATATTTTGGAGATCAGACCCTTGTCTGAGGTATGATTGGCAATTATGTTTTCCCATACAGTTGGTTTCCTTTGAATTTTGCTGGTGTTTTCTTTAGCTGAACAGAAACTTTTCAATTTCATATAGTCCCATTTGTTGATTCGTTCTTTGATTTCCTTTGCCCTTGGTGAAGTATCAGTAAACATATTTCTGCATAGGATATCCAAAAGTTTACTGCCTATATTTATCTTCAGGACCTTTATGGTGGCACTGCCTTTGTTTAAATCCTTTATCCATCTTGAGTTTATTTTGGTGTATGGTGTAAGTTGGTGGTCTAGTTTTATCTTTCTGCATGTTGCTGTCCAGTTCTCCCAACACCATTTGTTGAAGAGACTGTTTTTTCTCCATTTTATGTTTCTTTCTTCATTGTCAAATATGAGTAGACCATAGACTCCTGGGTTAATTTCTGGGCTCTCTATTCTGTTCCATTGATCTATATATCTACTCTTATGACAGTACTAGACAGTTTTGATGACAGTAGCCTGGTAGTATTGTTTGAAGTCTGGTATTGTGATTCCTCCTACCTTGTTCTTCTTTCTCAAGATGTCTGTGGCTATTTGTGGGCATTTTGAGCTCCATATAAATTTGTGAAGTATTTTTTCTATTTCTGTGAAGTTTGTCATTGGTATTTTAATTGGGATTGCATCGAATATGTAGATTGCTTTGGGTAGTATGGACATTTGAATGATGTTAATTCTTCCCATTCATGAACATGGTATATGCTTCCATGTATTTGTATCTTCCTTAATTTCTTCCTTCACTGTTCTGTAGTTTTCTGAGTACAGGTCTTTTACCTGCTTAGTTAAGTTTATTCCTAGGTACTTTGTTTTTCTTGTTGCTATGGTAAATGGGATTTGTTTTTTTGCTTCTATTTCTGATGTTTCATTATTGGTATACAAAAATGCTTTTGATTTCTAGATATTGACTTTATACCCAACTATTTTGCTAAATTTGCCTATTAGGTTGAGTAAGTTTTTGGTGGGGCCTATCGGGTTTTGTATCTACACTATCATATCATCTGCAAATAATGACAGTTTGACTTCCTCCTTTCCATTTTGGATACCTTTGATTCCTTTATCTTCTCTGATGGCTATGGCTAGAACTTCCAAGACAATGTTGAATAGAAGTGGAGAAAGAGGGCAGCCTTGTCTCATTCCTGATCTTAGGGGGAAAGCTTTCAGTTTTTGTCCATTAAGTATGATGTTGGCTTCAGGTTTCTCATAGATGGCCTTTATGATGTTGAGGTATGCTCCCCCTATTCCCATTTTGCTGAGGGTTTTTATCATAAATGGTTGCTGCACTTTATCAAATGCTTTTTCAGCTTCTATTGACATGATCATATGATTTGTATCTTTAAATTTTTTGATGTGGTGTACTACATTTATTGAATTACAAGTGTTGTACCATCCTTGCATCCCTGGGATGAAACCCACCGGATCATCATGTATTATCTTTGTAATGTACTGCTGAATCCGGTTGGCCAATATTTTGTTGAGAACCTTAGCATCTATGTTCATCAGAGATATTGGCCTGTAGCTTTCTTTCTTAGTTGTGTCTTGCCCTGGTTTGGGGATCAGAATAATATTGGCCTCATAGAAAGAGTTTGGGAGTCTTCCCTCTTCCTGAATTTTTTGGTGTAAGTTGAGAAGGATAGGAGTTAGTTCTTCTTTAAATGTTTGGTAAAATTAACCTGTGTATATATCAGGTCTGGGTCTTTTGTGCTTTGGGAGATTTTGGATTACTTCTTTAATTTCACTAGTTGTTATTGGCCTATTCTGGCTTTCTGCTTCTTCTGGGTTCAGTTTTGATAGCTTATACATTTCCAGAAATGTATGCATTTCATCCAGGTCATCATATTTATTGTCATATAATTGTTTGTAATAATTTCTTACAATCTTTTGTATTTCTGAAGTATCAGTTGTGATTTCTCCTCTCTCAGTTCTGATTCTATTTTTTTGGGTCCTGTCTCTCTTTTTCTTGATGAGTCAATTTTGTTTATTTTTTCAAAGAACCAGCTCCTGGACTTGATGATTCTTCAAATTGTAGTTTGAATCTCTGAGTTATTTAGTTCTGCTCTGATTTTGATGATTTCCTTCCTTCTACTTGCTCTGGGATTTGTTTGTTTTTGCTCCTCTAGTTTGTGCAGCTTTATGGTTAGGTTGTTTTTATAAACTGCTAGTGACCTTTTTAGGTAGGCTTGTATTGCTATAAATTTCCCTCTGAGCACTGCCTTTGCTGTGTCCCATAGGTTTTGGGCTGTTGTGTGTTCATTGTTATTTGTTTACAGGAACTTTTTGATTTCATCTTTGATCTCATTGTTAACCCATTCATTACTTAAAAGCACATTATTCGGTCTCCATGAGTTAGAGTATTTTTGTTTTTGGTTTTTTTTTTTCCCTTTTGATTCGTCTTTAGTTTCAAGGCATTGTGAACTGAGAAGACACTTTGTATGATTTCAATTTTCCTGTATTTGTGGAGGCTTGTCTTGTGACATACCATGTGGTCTATTTTAGAGAATGATCCATGTGCATTTGAAAAAAATGTGTATTGTACTTCTTTGGGGTGAAAGGTTCTGTATACATCAGTTAAGTCCATTTCCTCTAGAGTGTTGTTCAATGCCACAACATCTTTGGGGATTTTTTGTTTGGAAGATCTGTCCATTGTTGATAGTGGGGTATTCAAATCCCCTACTATTAGTGTGTTGCTATCTATGTCTTTATTAAAGTCTTCCAAGATTTTCCTTATATATTTTGGAGCTCCTATGTTTGGTGCGTATATGTTTATCAGAGTTATTTCTTCTTGATGGATTTTTCCCTTAAGTATTATGAAATGTCCATCTTTGTCCCTTTTTATGGCCTTCATTGTAAAATCTATTTTGTCTGAAATAAGTATTGCTACTCTAGCCTTTTTTTCATGTCCATTTGCTTGATATATATTTTTCCATCCCTTCACTCTCAATCTGTGTCGATCTTTTGTTCTGAGGTGGGTCTCTTGAAGACAGCATATGTGTGCATCATGTTTTCTTATCCTTTCAGCTACCCTATGTCTTTTGATTGGTGCATTTAATCCATTTACATTTAAGGTTATTATTGATTGATTCTTATCCATTGCCATTTTCTCACTTAGTACCTGTATTCCTCTTTGGCTTTCTCTGTTTCTTCATTTTATTTATTTGTTTATTTATTTTTAAAGCAGACCCTTTAACATTTCTTGCAATGCTGGTTTGGTAGACATGTATTCTTTTAGTCTACTTTTGTCTGGAAAACTCCTTATTTCTCCTTCCATCTTGAATGAGAGCCTTGCTGGGTAGAGTATTCTTGGTCGCAGGCCTTTGTTTACCATTACTTGAAATACTTTTTGCCATTCCCTTCTGGCTTGAATTGTTTCTGTTGAATAATCATTTGATAGCCTTATTGGAGCCCCCTTATATGTTATTTGTCGTTTCTCATTTGATGCTTTTAGGATTCTCTCTTTGTCTTTGAAATTTGCCATTTTAATAATAATGTGCCTTGGAATTGGTCTGTTTGGTTTGGTCTTCATTGGGACCCTCTGTGCTTCCTGAACTTGATTAATGTTTTCACTCATCATGTTAAGGGAATTTTCTATCATTATTTTTTTAACAGGTTTTCCATTCATTATTTCTCTTCTTCTGATATCCCTATGGTATGTTGTTATGTTTCATGTTGTCCTCCAGATTAAATGCTCTTCAATCTTGTTCAGCCTTTTTTCATTCTCTTGAACTGTCTTGGAGTATTTGTCTACATTATCCTCCAACTCGCTGATCCAGTCCTCTACTTCCTACTGTTGATTCCTTCTAACGTATTCTTCAATTCAGAAATTGTATTCTTCATTTCCTCCTGGCTCTTACTGATAGTTTCTATGTCCATTTTAATGCTGTTGTAGTTCTCAATAAGTTCCTTGTAACTTCCCTGAAGTTAGTTCTAGTTTTCTTTGAGCTGGCTGACCTCATTGAGCTTCTCTATCATCATTATTTTGAATTCCTTATGTGATATATTGTGTGCCTCTGTTTCATTTGGTGGTCTTTCTGTGGATTCTTCCTTTCTTTTTGGTGATGGACTGATCCCCCCCCCCCCTTATTTTGGGTGCCTGTTCTTGATTTTGTTTTTTGTTTTTGTTTTTTGTTTGTTTGTTTTGTTTTCTGTTTTTTTTTTTTTTCCCCTTGGATTAATCTGCTTTGCTTCCTTGCCTTTGTTGAACACCCTTCTGTGTTAGGAGATTTGTGGAGTTCAGTGTTGCATTTTCCTAGATTTTCTCTACATGTTGCTATTGGTGTGGCCTTTATTTGGGCTGACTGGTTTTATTCTGGATTGGTTTTGTATGTTGCTCTTTTCCTTCCAGTAGGCTGATTGTGAGACTCTCCTATCCTTTCTCATACACTGTTTTTGAGTTGCTCCATTCCAATTCTTAATGACCTGCAGACATCTTGTGCTCCCTACCTTATCCTCCAGCTGCTCTGGCACTCCAGAACACCATCAGCACTGCTCTCTACTCTGTCGCCATCTTTGATCTATCCAAATTTAATTATTTACCTAATATTTTAAACAGTTTATTCATCATATAACATGCTGCTTATAGTCACACACCAGTTTGTGGAATTCTTACAGTGGTGAACAATTTTTTTCAGTACAAATAATAATAATTTCATGAATACCTTTCAGAAACAAGCAAAAAACCAAAAACCCAGAAAATGTCTTTTCCAAGTTGAAGTCATAAAGTTTATGAGTATTCCTTCCAAGAGAATTCCTTAGACTCTGTATCAGCCTTACATACCAGAGTATTACCAAGCCACCATCACAGTAAAAGCATAAAGTCAGAATTTTCTGAAGAAGTATTACATAATAGCTTTCATCCTGGCAACAACAAAGAGATCCCAGAAAACAGAGAAATCTGAGATCGTTGTGGTCAGTTTCATGAGTAGGTGACCAATGCATTGCATAGTGCCCATGCTCAGAAGGTTTCTATTTGGATACTCTTAAAATTTTTCATTTTACCTTTGATGTTGTGATTTGTAAGTGATCCTCAGAGAGACAAAGAAGCACATGTGTGGGGCTCCAAGTCTCATCTCACAATAAAGTTTGGCCTTTCAGCTTCCCCACATACTGTGCTTGGGGTTTCCTTCTGGCGCAAGAGCTGCCAGCCTCCAACTCATAGCAAAGATCTGGGCATGTGCAAGGCATCTCCAGGCAGATAAGACAGAGCTGTGTCTGCTCCAGATGGGCAAACACCAGGGCACAGTAGGAAGGTGACACATTGGAGGTGAGCCGCTTGCCTACTCCCAATACAGATTCCAAACATCCTGGAACAGAGTTTTGATCCTGTAGGGGTTGTCCACCCTACATGTATTGGAGTGCAAGCCCACAGGAGGAGGAGACTCATTTCTCATCAAAGCCTGGGCCTGGTGTGTCTGCAAGGCCATTGGCAGGATAGCTGACTGTGAGGCTCTCTTGCTAAGCCACAGGAAGGGTGGATGGGCACCTGCGAGAGTGTGCTCACTTGATAAGTATGCCTTTGCCTGACAAAATGTGACATTAAAAAAACAAAACAAAACACCTCAGCAGTTCAAAGGCACCAGAAAAATATAGATATGTGCATTTTAGCAATATCAATGACCCTTTTTCTGTTTTCTTAAAGAAGGAATCTAGATTTTATTTTTCACTTGGCCCCTCAAATCATGTCATTCCTGCTGGTAATTTAAGTGTAAGACAACCTTAGTAATGGATCTACCTTTTAGTGTAAATTGTGTGAAATTATAATACGTGCAGAAAGGATTATTGTTACTCAGTATACTGAACATGTGGAGAGCACAGGAACCACCTTTTTCTTTTCTTTTTTTTTAAAGATTTTATTTCATTATTTTTAGAAAGAGGGGAAGGGAGAGAGGCAGAGAGGGAGAGAGACATCAATGTATGGTTGCTTTTCACCTGCCTCCAGCCACAGACCTGACTGGAGACCTGGTTTGCAACCTTGTTATGTGCCCTGGCTGGAGAATCGAACCTGCGACCTTTGGGTTCACAGGCCGGCATCTTATCCACTGTGCTATCAGCCAGGGCCCTAAGAATCACCTTTTTCATTGTTGTTTGTACTTGCTTCATTAGGTCCAGTTGTTTGCAGAATTTCATTCCAGGTTTTGATTGTTTTGATGTCTCAGTTGCAGCATCTGTGTTCCTACCTGTGCCATTTTCCCACTGAAGCTATGCATATGCCCAGACTGGCTTTTTTGTACTGAGAGTAAGGCTTCATGGTTAGGAGTTGGGGGATATATGCAAAAGCAAGTAATATACCAAATAAATAATCCACCTTTAAAGCTACATATAAATATTTACATATATTTAGCACTGTTTGGCCCTGGGAAGAGAGGAGGTTAAGGCAATAAATAACTTAATTGTCTTTCAAGAACTTTGAATTACCAGCCAAGCACATATGCACATTAAACGAAAACAAATAATAATAATGGCAACCATGATGCTGTCAAATGCCATTAAAGAATCACAGGAAAAGAGAAGACTCTACTGAACACCTGCCATCCTAAGGAATGATGGTCTCAGTATCTTCCCTTTTGAGACAACAAAACTGAATCTCAGTAGCTGAGGTCATTCCTCAGGGTCACACAACTAGTTGGTATTCAAACACAAATCTATGTGAACTCAGAGCATTCTACTTTAAAACTGTACCTCTCAAGGACAACCATCTTTATTTATTCAGGACATTTACCATTCAAAAGACTTTCACATCTCTTACCTTATTTGATCTTTACAAAGGCCCTTGATAGAGCTCACCCCCAGAAAGGGGAGCTAAGGACTCAGAGCAGGTGAAGAGCCCAGTTCATTATCCATTCCCAAGTGTGGCTCCTCTGATCTCCCGTGATCTCTGTCTGGTAAATGAATGGACTGAAAAATGACTGTATAATCAAAGTGCAATTTGTTCTGGGTGGTGCTGTATGAATAATTTATGTAGCATAAATACTGCTAGATGAAGCACTTAACTAAACCCTTGATCAGATGCCTGCTATTATCTAGCTGGCAGACAATCAAAAGCTGAAATGAAATTTGGGCAAATTCCATACACACTTATTTGGGAAAGACCACAGAGACCAAAGGAAGAACACAAAAATGGAACTATTGAGATTTTGGGATTTCTGAGACTGGTGGAAGCCTGTTATGAAAATAGGCTAAAGCATAGCCCCATCCCTTATAATAAAATTATTATAGGTAGTGATTGTGATTATAGATAAACTAGCCCCCTTTCTGTGTCTGATATAAGGGTTGGGTGTTTCATACAGTCTCAGCCTATCATGACTAAATATGGCATTGTTAGTGACCTCAGAGTCACATGTATACTGATAACTATGAGTCTATTACAGTGGATATTTGCCACTGCGTGGGATATAGGAAGATTATTGACATCACCTAGGAAGTCAAACATTGTTCCTTTATCTCCTGCTCAGTCAGTAATGTTGATAACTAAAAACAGGCCTCGGTAAGAAACTACAAAATGACTGAAGCAAAGCCAGAAGGGTAGCTATGGTGAGAATATTTAGAATGAGGCCTTAGGCAGACGATATATTGGAGAGTCATAAAATATTCTATATCATGTTATCTTCCCAGCTCCTCCACATTCATCATAGAATGGGCTCCCTTTCAAATAACAGCTTTCATTTCTGACTTCACAATTTCTCCAAACCCCAAACCCCAAATCACTAGACAATGTTCGTTCAGGGTTTTCATCATTCCATAGTTCAACATGCCCACTGCTAAGTGTCTTTTCCCATCTCTGTCCTGTCACCAGAGATATGTCTGATAAGCTACGCACCTGCAGTGGTTTATCCCTCACTGAACATCACACAAACATCAGCTGGAATTTTGTGATGCTCTGAATATAATGATGGTTGTTAATGTACCTTTCCAAGGAAAATTTAAACTTCTTGAAGGGTATCAGAATATTTATCTTCCATTCAGGTTTTCATGCATAAACCTGGCTTGCCCAGTAGTCAAGCTAAAGAAATGAATCTATTCCACCAATGGCTGGCTTATTTAATATTCACAGGGTCCCATTCCAGACCTCTCATCTTGGTTTGTCACTCCTCCACCTTATTTTCTTTCCTTCTTAGAGACATTTATTTCCCACTTCACCTCATAACATGTGCCTCAGGTTTTCCTTGAGTTAACTATGGATATCTCAAACTAAAACATTATTCTTCCTCTGACCAGAAACTGCAAAACTGTGTTTAAGAGGTGTTTTGACACCTACCTTGCTCAAAAGATCCATGTTAGCTGAGCCCACTTGTCAGAACACCCTTAGAGAGGAGGGCCATTAAGGGTTCTACTTCTGTGAGACATTGTTCTTCTTCCATGTATCAACTTAGCTCATTTGTTCTTCCTTTAAATTTTTTAATTAAATTTGTGCTTCTAAAGATACATTTATAAAAGAAAACTGCTTATCTAATGATATATTCCAAAGTGGTTACCTATGTAGTCACCGTTCATGTAAAAAATAAACATTGCCACCACCCAGAAGCTACTGACTGGGTCCCCGTAGGCATCTTCGCCCTCCTCCCTAAAGATAACCACTTTCTCTACTGTTGCAATAACAATTTTCATGCTTTTTACAGTGAGCATTTGTAACCACCATATATTTTTAATTGTATAAATGGAATCATGATCTTGTGTTTGGCTTCGCTTGCTCAGTATTATGTTCCTTTGAGAATTTTTCAAGTTGTTATTCGTAATTGTAGCTATTAATTTCCATTAGTAATTTTGGAAGTACAAATTAAACAACAAGTTTTCATACACAATCAACAGAATGCTTTAAAAATTTTGACAGCGTCAAGACCAATAATTTCAACTGTTAGCAAAGAGTTGATACACTGCTGGTTGGGAATGTAAAGACACACAGACACTTTGGAAACCAGTTTGCTACTATTGACTAAATGTTAAGATGAGCAAACACATATCCTGTGATTCAGCAATTCCACTTTTAGATATTTATCTCCCAGAAATGCATGCTTAAGTTATACAAAGAGTCATATACAAGAATGATCATAGCAGCATTATCCACAGTATATAAAAACTACAATCACTCTAAATGAGTATCAACAATTAAAGGATAAATTATTACATCAATTCAATACATTATGTGTGAAAATCCTTTGAGTTTTAAAGCTTTCTATGCAACTTTTTGTACATGCATTGCACTCCTCACTCAAAATAAAAAGGTTAATATTAACCTTTATTTAACAAATTTAAATAGAATGAGTACTCCATATCTCCAAGCTGGGTAAATGAAATACTAGGTTGGTTCAGATATTTTGCCTATTTCCCATTGGATTATATAATATATTATCTTGTAGAAATTATTTTTCATATTCTGAATTGAGACCCTTGGTTTATTATGCATTGCAAGTATCTCCTCCCATGCTATGGTTGGTTTGTTCACCATCTTAATTAAGTTCAAACAGAAGTTCTTAATTTAAATTATCTAATTGTGCAATTTTTTATTTATAATATTATGTATCTTGTTTAAGAAATTTTAAGATAGTATACAAAGTAGAAATATTATTATTTTATCTTTCACATTTATATTTATACTCCTTTTGGAATTTAGTTTTGTGAATTGTATGAAATAAGGTCAAATTTATTTTCTTATTTTCAGTTTTCCCAACACTACCACTTTACAGTGCCATCTTTGCTATAAATCCAGTTCCTATACATATATATATATATATATATATATATATATATGGATGTGTTTCTAAGTTTCACATTGTTTTCCATTGGTCAATATCATATGGCCCTAGTTACCGTAGTTATAATAATCCTTGATAGATGAGAGAACAAATTCTCTCAACTTACTTAATAGCACCGTTAGCATTTTTGTCTTTTGTTTGAATTTTCCATATACATTTCAAAGTCAGCTTGTCAAGTTCCAAAAGAAAATATGTTGGGGTATTGATCAGGATTACACTGAATCAACAGATCAGTTTAGAAATAACTGACATCTTTACAACATTAGGCCATGAGTCAATGAAGCTGACCCGTCTCTCTCTCTTAATTTGTCTTATTGCATATTATTCTCAATAACATTTAAAATGTTCTGCATTTAAAACTATATTTCTCTTGTTATATTTTAGGTATCTTCTATTTTTGAAGTTGTGATAAATTTGAAGTTATAATTTTCAAATATAATCATCAAATTGTTGATGGCATAGGGAAGTAAATTTAAGTTAAAAACTTGACCTTGATTGTATTCACCAGCCTTGCTAAACTCATTATTTCACTACCATAAAGTGGTAGTGTTGGGAAAACTGAAAATAAGAAAATAAATTTGACCTTATTTCATACAATTCACAAAACTCATTTATTTATGGATTCTTTAATATTTTCTATGTATATTATTATACTATTCATGATTAATGACAATTACATATTTCCCTTTCTAATCCTAGTAATTAAATTATTAGTTTGCCTGACAATGGATAGGTCCTTTTGTACACTGTCGTAGAAATGAGGATAATAGACAACCTTGTTCATTCCTGATTTCAAAATAATATATTTTAAAATTTTATCAATAAATAATGTATATGTTTAGATATATTTATAGATTCCCTTTATTAGATAAAGAATTTCATTTAATATATGCAATATTCTCTCTCTGTGTATAATTGTCAAAAGCTTTTACTGTATTTGACAATATTATTTTTAATTTGTTAAATTAATTTTACTTATTAATTTTAAATGTAAAAATCAACTTTGCAACTTAAATATTATTCATAAATATATTAATATAATGGAATAAAATATATGTTGATTATAACATATGATTATCATGGTAATATGTCATCTGTAAAAGCAAAGATTCTATGTATTTTTCTATATTGATAGATTCAGTTTATCAGTATATATAATACAAATATGTTATATATTACTAATTTACTTTTTATGTATTTTAATGTTTTATTAAAGCATAGCAAATATAAAGAAAAGGAAGAATATTCTAGATGTAAAGCTCAGTGAGCTATCACAGAATGGACACTCTTATGTAACTAATTTCACTAAAAATGTGTTTCAGATTTTACTAAGTTCATGGACATAGAACAATCTGTTAAACCATTGACCTATTAAGAGATGTAGTTTTCAAGCCCTGGCTGGTAGCACAGTGGATAAGGTGCCAGCCTGCAAACCCAAAGGTAGCTGGTTCGATTCCCCAGCCAGGGCACATAACCAGGTTGCAAGCCAGGTCTCCAGCCAGGTCTGTAGCTGGAGGCAGGTGAAAGGCAACCGTACTTTGATGTGTTGCTCCCTCTCTGCCTCTTTCCCTTCCTCTCTCTGGAAATAATAAATAAAAAATCTTAAAACAATAAAAGAAAGATCTAGTTTTCAGAAATCACCGCACTTAGGAATCTGAAGCTTAAATCCAATGGGTTGGGAGAAAAGTATTTTTGGCATAAAGATTATTTATTTCTAACTAAAAGCTAGAAAACAATAGAATGAAGTACTGGCATAGACACTGGCAATCCCTAAGGTAGAAAAGATCAAGGACTTTCAAGTGGGAATGGCTGGTCTTCCCATGACCCTGCTACTAGACACTAACTGTTACCTTGGACATTTTATTTATCTTCTCTAAAGTTCAGCTTCCTCATCTGTAAATCCAAGAATTATTATCTTCCCTTAGAAAAATCTAAAGAGATTAAAATGTGTTAGTTTGTAAAACACAATGCTTGGCATTCAGTAGGTGCTCAATAAATATTTTTGTCTCCCCATCTACTCTCAATTAGCACAAACCCAAAATAATAAAGAAAAATCATTCAATGATTTAAAGGGTGAGTTTGTTTGTGGTGTAAAAATAAAGAACTAACAAACTACAATGTGGCAACACATTTTACTTCTGAAGAAAGGTCCAGATCAGATCTCAGCTCCAAGTGTAGGTCCTCCCTCTGCGTTCAATACGGGGTAAAGTGGACACAGGTTGTTCAAACTAGAAATGTGGTAGAGGAGGCTTTGCTTGCTAGCGTGTGAGTCCTATTACCTCAGTTGCTACATTGGGGAGCAGGTGATAAAAACTGCTGGCTGGACTCCCATGGTTTATTTAATTGTATATATGTAGTCAGTTCCCTGAAATAGTTCTCTGTTTCACTTTACGTTGGTGGATTCACTCTGGCTCACTGTCCAGGCAGTACCAGATATTTTAAATTATCTTGATAGGGCTCTTCCAAGGTGAATGATTCCCTTCTAATACAAATCTAAATGTAGCCCAAAACTCCTAGATATTTTGGAATGTTTCTATTAAGAATTTTGTATTTGTCTGTTAATAAATTTCATGTATATCAGAGTGTCTGATACATAGTGCTTAGTCATGTATTTCAGAGTAGCATACATTTCATAATTAAATTTGGTCCTTAACTCCAATACAGCTACCATAATTGAATTAAAATCTATAAATAAGGCCAGGTAGTGTTTTTAAAAAAATTGAAATGTGATTATAATTTAAACACACATCTTTGGCATGTTTTTCTAATGTTTCAGTTGTATTGCTCTTAAAATGTGAATAAAGTACTTGAATTACTCTCTCTACTTCCTCCTCCTACAAATAGAGCACAACAAGCTAAGAGTTTCAACATAATTCTCAAAGTATTACCTCAGCCTAACTTTATTTATTTCCATTATATTTTCTTTTTTCCTTTTTACTGAATTTATTGAGGTTACATTGGTTAATAAAATTATATATACAGTTCTGCAATACATTATCTGTACTGTATTCATGTATTCACCCCCATGAGTTAAGTCACCTTGCATCATCATTTATCCCCCCTATACCCTCTTCTACCTCCCTCAGCCCCCTTTGCCTCTGGTAATCACCATATGGCTCTCTGCATGTATGAGTTTTTTTTTCTTAATCCCTTCATCTTTTTTATCTAGTCCCACCAATCCCCTTCCCCTCTGACAGCTATAAATCTGTTCTCTATTAGTCTGTTTCTATTTTCTTCATTAGTTTGTTTTATTAAATTCCACTTATGAATGAAAGCGTAAGGTACTTGTTTTTCTCTGACAGACATATTTCACTTAGCATAATATTCTGTATGTCAACCCATGCTGTCACAAAAGGTAAAATTCTTTGTCATGGCCAAGTAGTATTCCATAGCATAATTGTTCCACTGCTTTTATATGCACTCATTTCCTGATGTACACTTGGACTGCTTCCAAATCTTGGCTATTGTAAACAATGAGGCAATGAACACACATACAGTTCTGTATACACAGCCTTTCAAATTAGTGTTTCTGGTTTCTTCTAATGAATTTCCATATTTGGAAGCACTAGGTCATAAAGAATTTCCATATTTAATTTTTGAAGTAACTCCACACTGCTTTTCACAGTAGCTTCAACAATCTGCATTCTCACCAACAGTAAAAAAAGTTTTCTTTTTGCCATACCCTCACCAGCACTTGTTGTTTGTTGATTATTGATGATAGCCATCTGACAAGTGTGAGATGGTACCCCCTTGTGATTTTAATCTGCGTCTCTCTGATAATTAATGAGGTGGACCATCTTTTCATGTCTATTGACCAACTGTATACCCTCTTTGGAGAAGTATATATTTTGGTCCTTTGACCATTCTTTTTAAATTGGGTTGTCTTCCTGGTGTTGATTTGTATAAATCCTTTGTAAATTTTCGATGTTAACCCCTTATCAGATGTATCATTCCTAAACATTTTCTCCTATTCAGTGGGTTCCCTTTTTATTTTGCTGATGTTTTCTTTGCTGTGAAAAACCTTTTTAGTTGGATCTAGTCTCAAATGTGTATTGTTTCTTTTGTTTCCCTTGTTAGAGGAAATATAGCAGAAAAAATAGTGCTACAAGAAGTGTCCAAGATTTTACTGCCTGTTTTTTTCTATGATTTTTATGATTTCCAGTCTAACATTTAAGTGTTTAATATATTTTGAATTTATTGTTGTGTATGGAGTAAAAAGGTAGTCTAGTTTCTTTGTATGTGGGTGTGTATCAGTCTAATTAGCACAGCACCATTTATTGAATAGATTATCTGTACCCTTTATTATGATTTTACCTCTTTTGTCCATATTAATTGACTATAAAGGTATGGATTTTTTTCTTAGCTTTCTTTCTGTTCCATTTAGCTATATGTCTGTTTTTTTTTTTTTTTAAATTTTATTGTTGTTGTATTACATCCATCCCCTTTTTGCTCCCCTCTGTCCCCCCCCCCACCCACCCATTCCCCCCAAAGTCAATCCCACCTGTTGTCCATGTATATGTCTGTTTTTATGCTAATGCCATGCTGTTTTGATTACTATGACCTTATAGTATAGTAGGCTATTCTATAGTGTGATTCTTCCAATTTTTCTTCCTTTTCCTTTTTTTTTATCTTTTTTTTTTTATTGTTGTTGTATTACATCCATCCCCTTTTTGCTCCCCTCTGGCCCCCTCCCCACCCACCCATTTTCCACAAAGTCAATCCCACCTGTTGTCCATGTCCATGGTTCCTTGATACTAGGTTCTTGTCTAAGCTGCTCCCCTTTCTTGCCTCTGCCTCCCCCCTCCCCCCAACCCCTTCCCCCTGACCACTGAAGGCCTATTCACTGTATTCATATATTTGGTTCTGTTTTCCTTGTTGTTAGTTTTGTTCATTATTGTCCTGTAATGGGTGAGATCATATGATATTTGTCCTTCACTGACTGGCTTATTTCACTAAGCATCATACTCTCCAGTTCCATCCATGTTGTTGCAAAGGGTACAAGTTCCTTCTTTCTTTCCACTATATAGAATTCCACCGTGTAAATGTACCAAAGTTTTTGGATCCAATCATCCACTGATGGGCACTTAGGCTGTTTCCAGCACTTGGCTATGGTAAATAGTGCCGCTGTGAACATAGATGTACATAGGTTCTTATGAATTGGTGTTTCAGGATTCTTGTGTATAGTCCAAGTAGTGGAATTGCTGGATTAAAAGGCAGTTCCATTTTTAGTTTTTTAAGGAAACCCCATACTGTTTTCCACAGTGGCTGCACCAGCCTACATTCCCATCAAAAGTGTATGAGGGTTCCCTTTGTCCCGCATCCTCTACAACACTTGTTGTCTGTTGATTTGTTGATGATTGCCATTCTGACAGGTGTGAGGTGGTATCTTATTATGGTTTTAATTTGCATCTCTCTGATGACTAGTGATGTTGAGCATTCTTTCATATGCCTCTGGGTCCTTTGTATATCTTCCTCAGTGAGTTGTCTGTTCAGGTCCTTTGCCCATTTTTGAATTGGGCTGTCTCTCTCCCTGGTGTTGAGTCGCATTAGTTCTTTATAGATTTTGGAGATCAGACCCTTGTGTGAGGTATCATTGGCAATTATGTTTTCCCATACAGTTGGTTCCCTTTGAATTTTGCTGATATTTTCTTTAGCTGAACAGAAACTTTTCAATTTGATATAGTCCCATTTGTTGATTCATTCTTTGATTTCCTTTGCCCTTAGTGAAGTATCAGTAAACATATTTCTGCATAGGATATCCAAAAGTTTACTGCCTATATTTTTCTCCAGGACCTTTATGATGGCACTGCTTATATTTAAATCCTTTATCCATCTTGAGTTTATTTTGGTGTATGGTGTAAGTTGGTGGTCTAGTTTTATCTTTTTGCATGTTGCTATCCAGTTCTCCCAACACCATTTGTTGAAGAGACTGTTTTTATTCCATTTGATGTTCTTTCCCCCTTTGTCAAATATTACTTGACCATAGAGTCCTGGGTTAATTTCTGGGCTCTCTATTCTGTTCCATTGATCTCTATGTCTGTTCTTATGCCAGTATCAGGCTGTTTTGATGACAGTAGCCTTGTAGTATTGTTTGAAGTCCGGTATTGTGATTCCTCCTACCTTGTTCTTCTTTCTCAAGATTGTGGTGGCTATTCACAGGTTTTTTTCGCTCCATATAAATTTTTGAAGTATTTTTTCTATTTCTGTGAAGTCTGTCATTGGTATTTTAATTGGGATTGCATTGAATATGTAGATTGCTTTGGGTAGTATGGACATTTTAATGATGTTAATTCTTCCCATCCATGAATATGGTATATGTTTCCATTTATTTGTATCTTCCTTGATTTCTTTCTTCATTGTTCTGTAGTTTTCTGAGTACAGGTCTTTGACCTCCTTAATTAAGTTTATTCCTAGGTACTTTATTTTTCTTGTTGCTATGGTAAATGGGATTTGTTTTTTCACATCAATTTCTGTTGTTTCATTATTGGTATACAAAAATGCTTTTGATTTCTGGGTATCGACTATATAGCCAGCTATTTTGCTAAATTTGCTTATTAGGTTGAGTAAGTTTTTGGTGGAGCCCATTGGGTTTTGTATGTACACTATCATATAATCTGCAAATAATGACAGTTTGACTTCCTCCTTTCCAATAAGGATACCTTTGATTCCTTTTTCTTCTCTGATGGCTATAGCTAGAACTTTCAAGAAAATGTTGAATAGAAGTGGAGAAAGGGGGTAGCCTTGTCTTGTTCCTGATCTTAGGGGGAAAGCTTTCAGTTTTTGTCCATTGAGTATGATGTTGGCTTCTGGTTTCTCATAGAGGGCCTTTATGATCTTGAGGTATGCTCCCTCTATTCCCATTTTGCTGAGGGTTTTTATCACAAATGGTTGCTTTACTTTATCAAATGCTTTTTCAGTATCTATTGATATGACTGTATGGTTTTTATCTTTCAATTTGTTGATGTGGTGTATTACATTTATTGATTTACAAATGTTGTACCATCCTTGCATCCCTGGGATGAAGCCCACTTGATCATGGTGTATTATCTTTGTAATATACTGCTGAATCCGACTGGCCAATATTTTGTTGAGAATTTTAGCATCTATGTTCATCAGAGATATTGGCCTGTAGCTTTCTTTCTTAGTTGGATCTTGCCCTGATTTTGGGATTAGAATAATATTGGCTTCATAGAAAGAGTTAGGGAGTCTTCTCTCTTCCTGAATTTTTTGGTATAGTTTGAGGAGGATAGGAGTTAATTCTTCTTTAAATGTTTGGTAAAATTCACCTGTGTAGCCATCTGGACTAGGGCTTTTGTGCTTTGGGAGATTTTGGAATACTTCTTTAATTTCATTAGTTGTTTTTGTCCTATTCAGGCTTTCTGCTTCTTCTGGGTTCAGTTTTGGTAGATGATACATTTCCAGAAATGTGTCCATTTCATCCAGGTTGTCATATTTTTTGTCATATGGTTGTTTGTAGTAATTTCTTACAATCTTTTGTATTTCTGAAGTATCAGTTGTGATTTCTCCTCTTTCAGTTCTGATTCTGTTTATTTGGGTCCTCTCTCTCTTTATCTTGATGAGTCTGGATAAGGGCTTGTCAATTTTGTTTATTTTTTTCAAAGAACCAGCTCCTGGACCTGTTGATTCTTCGAATTGTAGTTTGAATCTCTGAGTTATTTAGTTCTGCTCTGATCTTGATGATTTCCTTCCTTCTACTTGCACTGGGCTTTGTTTGTTGTTGCTCCTCTAGTTCTTGCAGCTTTGTGGTTAGGTCGTTTTTATAAACTTCTTGTAACCTTTTTTGGAAGGCCTGTATTGCTATAAATTTCTCCCTGAGAACTGCCTTTTCTGTATCCCATAGGATTTGGGCTGTTGTGTGTTCATTGTCATTTGTTTCCAGGAACTTTTTTTATTTCATCTTTGATCTCATTGTTGACCCCTTCATTGCTTAAAAGCATGTTATTCAGTCTCCATGAGTTAGAGAATTTTTGGGTTTTTCCCTTGAATTTGGTTTCTAGTTTCAAGCCATTGTGATCTAAGAAGATACTTTGTATGATTTCAATTTTCCTGTATTTGTGGAGGCTTGTCTTGTGACATACCATGTGATCTATCTTGGAGAATGATCCATGTGCATTTGAAAAGAACGTGTATTGTGCTTCTTTGGGGTAAAAGATTCTGTATACATCAGTTAGGTCCATTTCCTCTAGAGTGTTGTTCAATGCCATAACATCTCTGGGGATTTTTTGTTTGGAAGATCTGTCCATTATTGATAGTGGGGTATTAAAATCCCCTACTATTAGTGTGTTGCTGTGTATGTCTTTCTTAAAGTCTTCCAAGATTTTCCTTATATATTTTGGAGCTCCTCTGTTGGGTGCGTGTATGTTTATCAGAGTTATTTCTTCTTGATGGATTGTTCCCTTAAGTATTATGAAATGCCCATCTTTGTCCTTTTTTATGGCCTTCATTGTAAAATCTATTTTGTCTGAAATCAGTATTGCTACTCCAGCTTTTTTTTTCATGTCCATTTGCTTGATATATATTTTTCCATCCCTTCACTCTCAATTTGTGTCAATCTTTTGTTCTGAGGTGGGTCTCTTGAAGACAGCATATATGTGGGTCATGTTGTCTTATCCATTCAGCTACCCTATGTCTTTTGATTGGTGCACTTAATCCAATTACATTTAAGGTTATTATTGATTGATACTTATTCATTGACATTTTCTCCCTTTGTGTCTGTAATCCTCTTTGGCCTTCTCTGTTTCTTCATTTCATTTATTTACTTATTTTTATAGCAGACTCTTTAGCATTTCTTGCAATGCTGGTTTGGTAGAGGTGCATTCATTTAGTCTTTTTTTGTCTGGGAAGCTCCTTATTTCTCCTCCTATCTTGAATGAGAGCCTTGCTGGGTAGAGTATTCTTCCTTGCAGACCTTTGTTTACCATGACTTGAAATACTTTTTGCCATTCCCTTCTGGCTTGAATTGTTTCTGTTGAATAATCATTTGATAGCCTTATTGGAGCCCCTTTGTATGTTATTTGTCATTTCTCTCTTGATGCTTTTAGCATTCTTTCTTTGTCTTTGAGATTAGCCATTTTAATAATAATATGCCTTGGTGTTGGTCTGTTTTGATTGATCTTCATTGGGACCTGCTGTGCTTCCTGAACTGGATTCATGTTTTCACTCATCACATTAGGGAAATTTTCTATCATGACATTTTTTAACAGATTTTCCATTCCTTGTTTCTCTTCTCCTTCTGGTATCCCTATGACTCGGATGTTGTTACATTTCATGTTGTTGTGCAGGTCTCTTAACCCCTCTTCAGTCTTGTTCAGCCTTTTTTTATTCTCTTGTACTGTCTTGGAGTATTTGTCTACATTATCCTCCAAGTCGCTGATCTGGTCCTCTGCTTCCTCTAGCCTACTGTTGATTCCTTCTGCTGTATTCTTCAATTTAGAAATTGTATTCTTCATTTCCTCCTGGCACTTATTCCATGTCCTTTTTCATGCTGTTGTAGTTCGCAGTAAGTTCCTTGTAACTTCCCTGGAGTTCTTTGTAATTTCCCTGGAGTTCTTTGTAGTTCTCCTGAAGTTGTTTTTAGTTTTCTTGATGTGGCTGAGCTCACTGAGCTTCTCTAGTATCATTCTTCTGAATTCCTTATCTGGTGTTTCAAGTACCCCTGTTTCATTTTGTGTTCTTTCTGGGGATTGTCCCTTTCCTTTTGGTGATGGACTGATTCTTTTTTTCCCCATTTTGTGTGTCTGTTGTTGCTTGCTTTTTATTTTTTTGCTTTTTCCTTGGGTTAACCTGCTTTGCTTCCTTGCCTTAGTTGAATACCCTTCTGTGATAGTAGATTTGTGGAGTTCAATGTTGCATTCTCCCAGATTTTCTTCACTTGTTGTTCTTGGTGTGTCCTTTATTTTAGCTGTCTGGTTGTATTCTGGACCTGTGGGCTTTTAGCAGAAACAAAACAAAACAAAACAAAACAAAACAAAAAAAAAGTTAAAGAAAGAAAACAGAAAAAAAAGGAAAAAAACAACGATAATAACAATAATAAGGAAGTGTTTAGATGGCTGTTCACCCTTAATAATAATCCCTGATTGGTTCAGATGGAGTCAGGACCTGAGGGCTTTTAGCATGAAAAACAAACAAACAAACGAAACAAAACAAAAAACAAAACTATATATGATAAGCAAAAAGTGTTTAGGTGTCTGTTCACCCTTAATGATCCCTGATTGGTCCAGTTGGAGCCAGGACCTCCAGGCTAATATCAGAGAGAGAAAGAAAGAAAAAAAAAGGAAAAAAAAAAGGGGGGGGGGAAGTAACAAGAGAAAGAAAAACCAATATTAATAAAAATAAGGTTTAGGTGTCTGTTCACCCTTTATGATCTCTGTTTGGTCCAGGTGGAGCCAGGACCTGTGGGCTTTAACAGGAAGAAAAGCAAAAAAGCAAAAAGCAAAAAGCAAAAAAAAAAAAAAAAAAAAAAAAAAAAAAAAAAAAAAAAAAAAAAAAAAAAAAAAAAAAAAAAAAAAAAAAAAACGGAGAAAAGGGCGGTGGGGGGAGAAAATGAAAGGAAGAAAAGACTAAAGAAAGGGTTTCGGTGGCTGGGGAAGGGAGGAATACTTAGATTGAGGACTGGGAATGTGTTGTATCCAGAGAGTGAGTAGACTTTAAATCAAGAGTAGGGTGGGGGGAGATCTTGGATATTTAGGTAGATTGAGATTGGAGGGGATTAAGAATATGTGAGAAGTAATTTTTGAAAAGGATATGTTGGGGATTAATAGTTCATGTATCTCTCGGTATAACTCAGATGCTTGAAATTAACAGCAATCCATTTCCTGAGGCCTCTTTTTCTTAGTCAGGTCTCTGCAGTCTATAGTCTATATGGTCTTAGTGGCAGGGCCTCTGATTATCACAGTCAGGGCTGATTCTGGGTGTCAGCCCCCAGGAATGCTGGGCCTTCAGTATCCTAGCTGGATTTTAGAGCTGCTGGTATTCTGCCGCTGGCAGGGTGTCCCCTCCCACTTCTGGGGGAGGTTCCTGCCTGTGATAGCACCTGGCACCCCTGCAGTGTAGCCTGCAACCTCTCTGTTTCCTTTGATGACTGGCTGCTCCGCTATGGAGGAGGCAGCCCCCGACCGTCAACAGTGCCCAGGGTCCGCCAACACTGCCCAGGGACCGCCAACACTGCCCTGCTCCCCTGGGTGAGAGCCAGGCTTCCAAGCCGATCAGCTCTCAGAGAAGTCCTTTACACAGCCTCTGTGATGAGCCTTTCCCCGGGCATCTGCGGTCCTTGTGTTGGCAATGGGCTGGTCAGTTGCCCCCGCTACTAGTTCCTGGCTTGCCATTTGAAGTTTCTGTGGAGCCTGGAGGCCTGTGTGGTTGCGCAGGGCTGGGACTCCCCCCTTACAGGGGCTTTAATCTGCTGTTTCCCCGGTGGCCCAGCAGCACCGTTTTTGGCCCTTTCCCCTCCCCGGTGGGTGCACTTCCCAGCTCCCCCACTCTGACTTCCCGCAGGACTCTTCTCCTCCACCTCTAGGCCCACAAGGAGCCTCTTCTCCCTGTTGCTGGAGCGAGTTTCTCACACAGTCCCTCCCCTGCAAGAGTTCAATTCCGAGTTCCCTGCAGTATTTGCCCTCGCTGCCCGTACTTCACTGTTCAGGTTTCTAGTTGCCTGGGAGCCTAGAGCTGCTAGTTAGAGACGCCTCTCAGGGTAGGGCAGCCACTGCCCAGAGCTGACCTCGGCCCTCCGGCCATTAAGTCCGGAGTCCCCTCACCTGTTCTCCTATAGGTCTCTGCTGCCACTTGGCTGTGCTCCCCTGTGTCCAGATGCTGACCACTCCAGTTCTTCCTTTTTTTCTTTTTCAAGATTGCTGTGGCTATTTGATGTCTTTCATGGTTCCATGTAAATTTCTGAACTATTTACTATAGTTCTGTGAAATACATCATTGGTATATTGATTAGAATTACATTGAATCTCTAGATTACTTTGGGTAGTATAGGCATTTTAATTATGTTAATTCTTCATATCCATAATTATGGTATATACTTCCCCTTATTTGTATCTTCTTCAATTTCTTTCTTCAGTGCTTTATAATGTTCTGACTACAGTTCCTTTACATACTTCATTAAATTTAATTCTTTGTATTTGTATTCTTTTTGAAGCAATTGTGAGTGGAAATTAGTCTCTTAATTTCCTTTCCTGATTGTTTATAAAAATTATTTCATGGTATAATATTTGGAGGGTGCAAACCAATCAATGATTTTTATTCTTTCTGGAGCAGAAATCTGATGTCCACTATAACAACCCTATCTATAACTTCACCTGTCCTCAAAACTTCCTTGATTTACTTTTCCATTTAGTATTCTTATCACTACTTCACATGCTATATATTTTATTGAATTAACTTTTATCTACCCCACCTTACCAGAATATAAATAACACCAAGGCAGAGATTTGATTATATGTATCTCCAAAGCCTATGACAGTGTGTGACACATAGCAGGCACACTATAAATTTTTTGTCAAATAACCTCAATTTATAACAAAATTCATTGAATTCTAAATTATCCAGTCTAGTTTGGGTTAAGGAGTTATTTTTGAATAAGATGAAAGGGAATATTTGAACATTTTATAATAAAATACACTAATTCAATGGTACTTAACATACTTTCTAATCAATGGTACTCTCATAGCAAAATAATGTATTCTAGAGAAGTGAAACTAGTTTTCTAATATCGATTCCTTTACAAAACCTTACTGATTAGCTCTCCTGTTCAGCACTTAAGCAAAAAACCGATTAAATCACTTAAAGTAGTGGTTCTCAAATGTAAATTCTAAGGCCCTACCCAAGGTCCACCAAATTTCAAACAATGGGAGTGGAGCTCAGCAACATGAATTTTAACAAGCTGTCCAAAGAATTCTTATATATGAGCAAGTCTGAGAACCATTGGTATATATCTTCTTAAAATACATAAACAAACCAAAACCTGCACTATTTTGTCTTAAAATTATTAGTTTTAAGCACTGAGATAAGATGAAAAATGAGGATTATGATCATTTAATTTAAAATAATTTAAAATCTCATAAAGTAATATTGAATGTCACTATATTGAAAAATAGAAATAAATAAATACATTAAAAATAAAAAATATATCTACATGTGTGTGTAAAATGTGTGTATATGGCATGTATATGAATATCATATAATATATAAAGTCTGTCCTGAAAGTATTGTCTGTGCAAACTGTTAATTATATTGACATTGGCTCGATATTTTCAGGACAGACCTCATACAGACGTACATAAGCACATAAAAGCCAAATGTACGGTATATATGCTTCAATGTTTTGATAGTTGAAGAGACTTAAAAGCAACTATACTTCCTCTAGATTGTCATTTCTGTAAGCTACTTATCTTGCATTCAATTTAGAAATTTCAAGTCATCCTCAGACCTGTTCCTTCTAGAGAACACGTTTGTTACTTGGCTGATAGAAGGTGTAACAAAGAGAGTTCAGAAATCACAGTTCCTGTTTCCACAGAAGGAAGTCATCTGACAGTAAGACAATTCACTTTCTAGATCATCATGACTCAGTCTACTTGTGCCAATTCTGTGCCTTACAGAGAACATGGAATGAGTGTTTTGAAGAGGAATAAAGGTAGTGGAAGGTCAAGGGAAAATAACTCTGATAGCAGGTCATGCATCTCATTCCAAACCATCTGCTCCATGACTTGTGGAGACCCGGTATATGATAAATGGGTGAGATAATGGAGAAAAGGAAATTAGTGTTTGCTCAGTGCCCACTAAGGACTGGGTATTTATATGCATTAACTCTAGTTCTTCATAATAACTCACCATATAAAATTACATTTCTCTTTTAGAGAAGGAATCTGAGGTTCAGGGAGACCATGTAATTTGTCTGGGTTATATAACTAGTATATACATAGGGTTAAACAGTTTGGCACAGGTCTAACTGACTTCAAATACTCTTTCATGTATACAATGCTTCCAGGGACCCAGAAGAATCAAAAGTGTCATATGCATTTCCTTCTCACTAGTGGATACCATCCAACCTCTGTATTTTTTTTTCTTTTTCTATTCGTGTAACAGACAAACCTCCTTAAAGCCTTTGCACTTACGATTTCCTCTGCTCCCAGATCTTTGTGAGGATGACATTTCATGTTCTTTCTATCTCTGTTCATCTGTAATTTATCTATTGTGTTTCCTGACCAGTTAGAGCAAAGCAGCTTTCTCAGGCCTGCTCATGGTATCTCCTGCTACACTGTTTTCTTGGCACATGTTAACCGAATGTCTGCTCATTGCTTATGTTTTTGATGACTCATTTATTTTCCTGGTTTTCCCATTAGATTGAACATTCCTTTCAAGCAGGATTTTCTTTCTTAGTCATGATTGTATGCCTGATCCTTAGATCAATCCATGGCACACAAAAAGCTCTCAGTATGTACAGCATATTTTGTGGCAGTGGAATGAATAAATCCTGTCAATAACAGTAGGCACAAAACACTTTTTAAAAATACTTTAGTACTTATAGGACCAAATGACTGATAAAACAAAAGCTTACTAGTCTAATTCTACATGGGTGGTGCCATGTGATAAGCAAAATTAGTTTAAGTTAGACCATAATATAAACTTTTTCATAAAATCAGAATCTCAAAGTGTATGGGCAAAAAGTGCAGTGAACCAAAAGGAAGAGAAGAAACCACTACTAGAGGTTTTCTTCAGAAATGTATTCATTTATTAATAAAAATCCCAAATACTTTCCTGTTAGACACTGCAAGGCAGTGGTTTTCACATTTGCAAATCCCTGAGGGGCTTGAAAATACTCGTAGTTGGGACTCCTCCCACAGTTTCTAATTGAAGTGTCTGGTGGAGTGATCTAATTATTACAATATTTGAAGACTGTAGATCACTCTGCTATGCAGAATGGTTTGAGAACCACTGCTCTGGGGATAGAGCACTATTCTTTGTAGGTGTCAGAATCTGATAAAAGTGAGACATACAGCAATCATATGGTAGAAAGCAACAAGTCACGTCTAATAGTAATGTTGACTAGGGATGCTGTGGGGATTTAGAGTGGGGGCTGCTCATCACCTCCCAGAGCCTAAGCAGACCTACATAGAACAGAGATGCCACAGGGACAAAAGAACATTGAAGGAGGAAGAAACAGAGGAAACAGCAAATGGAAGGGAACAAGGTAAACCGGAAAAAAACTGATTTGGCATCCTCTGATCATGAGGAAGTAGCAGGTGAGGGAAAGGAAAAAAATCTAAGTCTCCACAAATATCTGTGAAGGGCATAATACATTGGCTATTTTAACAGATTATAAAATATGAATAGGTTTATATAAAAGAGGTTAGTCTTAGGGAGAGGGAGAAATGGATTTATACAGAGTCTAGGAATTGTCTGATCTAACCTGATAACCTTATCTGTACAGAAACTAAGGTGCAGAAGTATTACTCAACTTACCCCAAACCAACAACCAAATCATGGGGAAAGCCTGGATAATAATATAGGCTTGGTAGTTCCAGGCAAGTTTTATCATTGCAGTGCACTCAGGAGGAGTGATATTAATGAAATCCAAATAAGCATCGTTTGTTTGAAGGAGTCAGAATGCAAGTTTAGCATAAAAAAAAAGTAGATACCAATTCAGTGGAGACAAATGTGCTGGTTATATTGTTGTATGGCCCCAAAGAAGACCTGAACATTCAATTACTTACATTATGGTCTTGTTTCCAAAGAGGCTCTGTGTTTAATGCACTTGCATGGGAAAGAGGGTAGATTTTGAGTTAGACAGAAGTGAGAATTATTCATAGTGTTCCAATGATTTGGGTGATCCCGGCCATCCCATGTGTCCCTAGCCTTGGGCACCTCTACATTACTGGAAACATTTTTTCATCTTGAAAAGATGAAAGTTTTTGGTATTAGTACCACATGTGTACACACACACACACACACACACACACACAAGTTATGAATACACATTGTTGGCCTTTGTTTAACTTCATGTAGTTAAAGCCATTCTCAAGCCTCCTGTGATTGTCTTAGTCTGCATTATGTACAGCCTGGACATTTAAAGGATGTTTCATTAATATAAACCATGGATGGAAAGGCATATTTCCTATCCAGCTGGTTTTCTAGCACATGTGTTTATGTTTCTCTTCCCTGCATTCCATACTATTTTAATCTCTACAGTATTTCAGAGCCTTACTCTTTCCTCTGTATTTTGGTTTCATAGAAGTCTGCACAGTCAACAAAATCACTGCTTACATCTGGCTTCCAGGGTTTTATCATAATTGAGGAGGGGCACACACTGAAAAGCATATTATTTTGTGGTCAAGTGCTGAACTAGGCTTTAACAAAGGCTACAGTTAGAGAATGTTTGATGTATTTTGAGTTGTGAGAGACACCATTGGAAATGAGCTAAGGAACTTACTGCCCTATATCCTGCCATTCTAAATTGCCCAATGCCCCCACAATTTACAGCACATTATAGACTAGAGGCTTTTTAAGCACTGTGACCTATGTTGACCTTTCCCTTACAGCAGCAATTTTCAACTGGTGTGCTGCAAGACTTTTAAAACATGCAATACCTAACTATTTAATCAGGGACACTGACTTATTTTCCCTTAGATTAGCAAACATAATAAGATAATTATAGCCACCACAACAATAGCTGTCTGGAGGAATGAATCAGTAATACCTATTTTTGTCAGATTGGCATGATAAGAAAAAGGCTGAAAACCACTGTCTTACAGGAACATCAGCTGAGTTTTCAATGTGTACCAATTTAGCACTTAGCGCTATTTAAATGAGGTTCCATAAAATCACTTTTGTAGAAATGCCTGCTGTGAACTGTATGAGGCAGATGTATGGTACTATCACCACCATTAATTAGATTAATTGTCTTTGTATGTTCATTTTTCCACCTCAGTTCTTTTGTAAGCTTTCTACTGGAGGTTCCATATCAGCTGATAATGTGATGGGAAGAGAGGAGATGCTAAATAGCTGTGGACTTATCAAAGGTGAAATTACTCAGTGGCATGATCCATGCCTCATTATACACAGTGGTCTCATTTCTTCCTGACGCCATTTTATCCTTGAAAAATTTCACTCATTCCTGCAAAGAGAACAATGCCACAACTTGAGCTATATTTAGACAGCCAGAAATGAAATAACTATCATGATTGATAACTTTAAGTTCAGAGAAATGATATTACTAATTAAATTGTGAAGCATTAGGCAGGATGTCAAGCACAGATATATTTAAAGTCGTAATAACTCTTGCTTATTTTTCAAAAGTGTTTCCATATTGAATGATTCTGATAAAATTGTTTCTATTTCCTACACCAAGTGTAAAGTGCTCATTTCCATAATTTCTGCAAACATAGCAGGAAATCTCAGATAAATCCAGGCACAAGAGAGCAATTTCTCTTTCATGTCACATTCTCCCCTTTTCTGTAGTCTTTCACTCAGGTTTAAATTTAGCAAATTGAAAATTTTACAATTGCTAGAAACTAAAGTATGTGGTGAGGTAAAGTAAAGCTAGAGGTAACAAAACTATAATTTTTTTCTTTTGGTTTTAACTTAATTATTACTTTTATTTTATTTTTTTTTAATTTAACTTTATTGTTGTTGTATTACAACCCATCCCCTTTTTCCTCCCCTCTGTTCCCTTCCCCACCAACACACTCCCCACCAAAGTCAATCTCACTTCTTGTCTATGTCCTTGGTTCTTCCATGCTAGTTTCTTGATTAAACTGCTCCCCTTCTTTAACACCTCCTCCTACCTCCCCTCCCCTCTCCTGAAGGTCTATTCACTGTATTCATGTACCTGGTCCTTTTTTGCTTGTTTCTTTGTTTTGTTCATTATTTTCCTGTGATGGGTGAGATCATATGTTATTTGTCTTTCACTGACTGGCTTATTTCACTAGCATAATGCTCTCTAGTTCCATCCATGTTGTTGCAATTGGTAGGAGTTCCTTCTTTCTTCTGCTGTGTAGTATTCCATTATGTAAATGTACCAAAGTTTTTTAATCCATTCATCCACTGATGGTCACTTACGTTGTTTCTAGCACTTGGCTATTGTAAATAGTGCTACTATGAACATAGAGGTACATAGGTTCTTATGAATTGGTGTTTCAGATTTCTTCAGGTATAGTTCTAGTAGTGGAATTGCTGGACCAAAAGGCAGTTCCATTTTTAGTTTTTTGAGGAGATTCCATACTGTTTTCCATAGTGGTGCTCCAGCCTACGTTCTACCAACAGTGCACCAGGATTCCCTTTTCCCTACATCCTTGCCAACACTTGTTGTTTGTTGATTTATTGAATACCTATTATATGCCAGATTCATGCATAGTTTACTAACCTTACCAGTCTCATTTTACAGATAAAACCAAGTCACAAAGATGTGAGGGAAAAAAAAAAAAAAGTAAAAATATTCCTCCCCTGCATGGCCAGTAGGGCAGTCCTTTATGAACAAAAGACTTTCTGGTGCTAATGCCAGTGCTCCTTCGAGGAGGCCAATTTCACTTCCTTTGAAATACTTTTTACATATATATAAAAACTTTAAGTTTAATGATAAGAAAGGCTAAGGAAAATATTCTTTCATATTAAGGAGCAGATGAAGGTGAACTTCTTCTCAAGAGATGGTCACATTCATGAGTTAAATCCTTTGAAGGGATGAATCTTTCAAGCCGATGAAGACTGACAACAACCCTGTGGGCTCTGGGGTCAACCAGATCTTTTGCCCCATTGGCAAGTCAGACAGACCACAAACACATGATTCCTCAACCCATTCTCTAAAATGAGGTGATAATACCCACTTTGACAGTGTACAAGAAGATTAAACAGATAATTTAAAAATATCTACAAGAAGAAAAAGGGAGACAAGGGAGGGGTGAGAGTATGATTTTCCAAAATTGTATTCATATGTTTGCTTATTTTCTATTTAAAGATTGCCTTAAATGTTGCATATTGTACAAATTTTTGCAAACATAATGGCTTGGAATTGAGCATAATAAAATTGTAGTTTAAGATGACAGGGCTGAATATTGGGTTAAATAGGATAAATAGGACTTTATTGAAACTCCAAATAATTGCTTTAAATCCCTTTATCTGTATCTGTTATTTTTCTCTCTAATAGTGGAGGAAAGGATACCCCCAGCTGATGTATCCTACATTCTAATAGGCTTTCTGTCACCTTTGCAAATGAATAAAGAGATACTGTTCTTAATCCTGAGGGTGCTACACCATCACAGTAAATTAATTACATGCACAGAGGTAGAGAAGTCTTTTGGCATTAAATCCCTATCTGGGGCCTCATTTTCATTCTGTATATATTGCCAAATTCAGGGTCACAATCTATGGTTGTAATTAGACTTTGGGAAACTTTTTCTGATTTATCTTCTTCTGTGATGAAGATTTGCTACTAAAATTACAAATTGCAAACACATTTATTTTAGTGTGTGTATTGGATCATACTGTATTTCTGCCTAATCTCCAAGAAATTGGCTTTGTTTTCAGTGTAGAATTTGAGTGGCTTTAAAGTGCTAACTCTGAAATGACTGAGCAGGACAGGAAATTGGAGGAAAGTAGTCTCTTCTGTCCTTCTTCTGACAGGCCGTTTATAAAATTGAAATTCTGTTGTCAAATCTTGGGCCCCAACTAACTTGGCCTGAACTCCCACTGCCCTGCTCTTCTGTCTTCCACACAGCTACCTGGCCCCTCTTTCATCCAACCTGAATCTTTCCCATGAGCTGCCGGCTCTTTGGGCTATTCATGGAATGGTCATATAATTTTGAGAGTGAAAGCAATATAATTAATCATCATGCCCAAAAACAAAAAGGTTTATGAACTGAGACTCGTTTGGGCCAGCCAGGATTCCTGGTCACCTCACATATGCACTTACACTTCAGCAGTCTCTCAGCTACTACGTCATTAGCTGTGAGCCTGAAAATCTTTTTAACATTGAATTCTTTTATGTTTTGTATTATTTTGTTTTCACATTGAATATATGCTTTATCTCATGAAATAGATTTCTAACCTCAACATAAAAACTTTCTTCAGAGTTTTATGGTCACATTATGGCCATAAAAACTCTGAGTTCAGAGTGGTATGGCCAGAGTAAGCATTCAAACACAAAATGAATGCAGAATATGCATTGATTATCAGTTCGGACAGTTTCTTTCTTTTGCAAATTGAAAGGAATAATGGTGATATTGTTATAATAATAGCAATCCCCAGAAGTATAAAATTTAAAGAATATGTCTATAAACAGAAGTAACAATCTCTTTTGAGGTTAGATTTCTTTTTAAAAATTCTATAAAGTAAGGCACTATAGTAAAACTTGCTTTCCCTTAATATGAGGGGCTCTGTTGTCCTGAAAAAAGAATTGACCTAAGAACATTAGTGAGCTTGGTTATAGTCTTGACTCTCATGGAATAGCTGTGTGATCTTAAATGCATTATTTCAAGATACCAGGGTCCCCCTTTTCTGATCTCTATGTTGGGTTAAAAAGTATTTTTTAATTTAGCCCACAGCCAAACTCTAATGATGCAATTGATACCATAGATTCTTTAAGATTACATTCTCTGTGAAAGGTGCTTTATTGTGCATCACACACAGGAATGTACTAAAGTACAACCCAGACAGAAAAATTAAGTTCTCCTAATGATCTTGTGTCCTAAGTATACTGATTCTACTTGAAGATGAGGATGAGGAGGTGAAGAACGGTTGAATAAGTTGACTAAGTTAGTGACTGTAGAGCTGTGATTCAATATCAGGTTTATCTGACTTTGTAATCGGGAATTGAATTGTGACATTGATCCAGCAGATCTCAGCCTCTCCTGATGAGTTAATGATTAGGAAGCGATAGGCTGGGAACTGATCTAGGGATTCCTTTCACTTTGGTGGCTCCATGTAGATTCATTCCAATCTATTTCAGCAGTGAAACTGTAAGACTTTGATTTTAATTCTCCATCGAGGTGGTTTTTCTCCCCTCCCCCCATGAGCTAAATGAAAGACTTTATAGGAAAAAATGTCCACAGTTATAAACATTCCTTTGTTCACATGGTTTTCTTTCCAACACACAAGTTGTAGAAAGAAATCGACTCCTTCCTTTATGAATCCAGTTCTTTAGACTGGTTAAGACAAGGGCAACATTTCATTTAGTTTTCTGCCTTGGTGCTGTATCTTATATATAAACATGGCATGGCTGTGTGTGAAGAATGGATGAAAACAAGGATCTTGTTATTCCAGGTAAGGCCATAAAAGAGGATGAGCCAATGTGTATTAATAAGTATCTGCTTTGACTATTGACAGAGAGAACAGAAACATCCTGTTTCTCCTTGGTGGTACAAAGGGGAAGGTGTGAATGTGCTGGACACACCATGCCATTGGGGTTTCAGAAAGCCAATCTTCAGATCATCCCTGAGCAGAAAAGATGTTTGCACAGCAAAGAGACATTCAAACACTTCCCATGGTTATACTCTGAGAAGAGTCTGCTACAAAGGTGGGACCTCAGAGAACACAACAACCAGAAAGTGAAGGTAGAAAGATACAGAGAAGCAGCACCTCTTCTCAGGGTCAGCCAGGAAAAACTATCAGCTCTGTCCATGTAGCTCAGTTGATTAGATCATCATTGTAATACACCATGGTGTGGGTTCAATCCTTGGTCAGGGTACATACAAGAATCAACCAATGAATGCATAAATAAGTGGAGCAACGCCTCTCTCTATCTTAAAAAATACAATAAAAATTTAAAATGATTATTAGTGATAAACAATTAAGACCTGAAGAAAGAGGCAGGCATTGTAACTTGATAGAGGCCGAAAACTGAACCTCCAATGTGCCATTGATTAGACTGCATAAAAGTTGTTTTCTTTATGGAAAGGGCTGCTGATCTGAGCACAGCATTATTTCCTTTACAGTTTTCAAACTCTAAGAAGCCACAGCATTGCAGGCAGTGCTCACTGGAGTAAATAGGCACCATTATTCTCAACACATCCTTCTGTTAGTTTCATGAAGTGAGAGTTTATGGCTTTTATTATTATCATTAGATATTTGATTGTGGTCAGCTATGCTCAACTCTTAGAGTTACCATTTTCTTGCAAAATTTTCCTATGAAATATGATCCTACTATGACTTTCATTCATCTGACCATATTATGAATCTACTTCCAAATGGGTCATTTGGTTTTACCATTAAAATCATTCTGTGAGGTAAATAGAATCAACTTTATTAACCTGATTTTATAGAATAGCTATTTGGTTAATTATTATTGCTCCTGGGACTTTCCAAGTATTCAAGATCTATGAATATTAAATAACTGTGATAAAATAGTAATAATGCCATTATAAAAATAATATCATACCTAATAGCTAATGAGCACTCACTATATGTTGGGTAGTCAGTTAACAGTTATTTCAATGTTCAGAGATATAATTCTTGTCCTATGAACTTCACAGGGGTTGTTAAAGAGATGCAATAACATATGGTAGAAGGCTTTAACATGTTAAATAGTGTACAATAGTAACTGTTCATTTATCATCTTATCAACTATATAAATAATTTTATCTCTCCAAATCACTGAACCATACACATCTAGTATCCCCGTCAGTTCTAATTTCCTCAGGCACCCTACTGACATTTCTTCAATTCCTAACTTATAATATAAATAACAGCAAAATAATAGGAATAATAATAATAAAGTAGTTCATTTCTTCCATTGTAGAAACCTATCTGGTTTACAAAGCATTTTAATTTCCACTTCTCAGATGGGTAGTTAACATTCAGACAGACTTCAGACTTCTCTAACTCACCCCAACAGCAAGGTGAAACTTACATCCAGTCCTATAATTTTCTTCATAGTTACTTCTGTGTCATGTGAATATCGCTCTGCTTTTCTTTATTTTAAATATATTTTTATTGTTATATTACATTCATCTCATTCCCCACCCCCCTGCACTCCACTTCCCCACCCTCCTTATTCCTCCCTACACACAGTCAATCCCATGTGTTATTTGTGTCTATGGATCATCAATGCTAGTTGCTTGACTAAATTGTTCCCCTTCCTTGCCTCATTTTGCCCCTCCCCTGCCTCATTTTGCCCCTCCCCCACCCCTTCCCTCTCTACACTGAAAGTGTGTTCCCTGTGTTCATGTCTCTGGTTCTATTTTGTTTGTTTGTTCATTAGTCTCCTGTATTAAGTGAGAATATGTGGTATTTAATATTTGCTGCCTGGCTTATCTCACGAAATACGATACTCTCCAGTTCCAGCCATGCTCTCGCAAATTATAGGAATTCTCACTTTCATTCTGCTGCATAGAACTCCATTGTGCAAATGTAACAAAGTTTTTTGATCCACTCATCCACTGAAGGGCATGTAGGTTGTTTCTAGTACTTGGCTATTGAAAATAGTGCTGCTATGAACATAGGGGTGCATAGGTTTTTCTGAATTGGTGTTTCAGACTTCTTTGAGTATAATGCTAGCAGTGGAATCACTGGGTCATAAGGCAGTTCTAAGTTTTTTGAGGAAATTTCATACTGTCTTCCATAGTAGCTCTACCAGTCTGCATTCTCACCAGCAGTGTATCAGGGTTCCCTTTTTTCCAAATCCTCATCAGCACTTGTCATTTGTTGACTTGTTGATGATGGCCATTCTGATAGGTGTGAAGTGGCATCTTATTGTGGTTTTAATTTGCATCTCTCTGAAGGCTGGTGCTGTTGAGCATCCTTTCATGTGCTGTGGGCCCTTTGTATGTCTTCCTTGGAGACATGTCTGTTCAGGTCCTTTGCCCATTTTTTAATTTGGTTGTCTCACTGGTGTTGAGTCTTATTTGCTCTTTATATATTTTGGATATCAAACCCTTGTCAGGTGTCATTGGTGAATATGTTTTCCCATATGGTTGGTTCCCTTTTTATTTTCTTGAGGTTTTCTTTGGCTGAGCAAAAACTTTTTAGTTTGATATAGTGCCACTTGTTTATTTGTTCCTTTATTTCCCTTACCTTGGGAGATATTTCTCCCAAGCAGTGAAAATTTTACTGCATGGGATATCTGCAATTTTTTTGCCTATGTTTTCCTCTAGGGCTTTTATGGTGACACTGCTGATGTTTAAGTGTTTTATCTATCTTGAGTTTACTCTGGTGTATGGTGTAAGTTCATGGTCTAGTTTCTTTTTTTTTGCATGTGCCTGTCCAGTTCTCCCAACACCACTTGTTGAAGAGGCCATTTGCATTCCATTTAAGTTCCTTCCCCCTTTGTCGAATATTAGTTGACCATAGAGTCCTGGGTTTATCTCTGGACTCTCTCTTCTGTTTCATTTATCTGTTTGTCTGTTCTTGTGCCAGTACCAGACTGTTTTGGTTACTATGGTTTTGAAATATAGCTGGATATCTGGTATTGTGACTCCTTCTACTTTGATTTTCTTTCTTAGGATTGCTGTAACTATTAGGGCTTGTTTTTGACTCCATATGACTTTTTTAAGTGTTTGTTCTAATTCTGTGAAATACAATGTTGGTATTTTAATAGGGGTTACATTGAATCTGTAGATGGGTAGTATGTCCATACTTAGGGTAGTATGGACATTTTAATGATGTTAATTCTTCCCAACCATGAACATGATATGAGCTTCCATCTATTTGTATCTTCCTTAATTTCTTTCTTCAGTGTTCCGTAGTTTCCTGAATACAAGTCCTTTACTTCCTTGGTTAAGTTTATTCCTAAGTACTTTATTTTTATTGTTGCTATGGTACATGGGATTTGTTTTCTAGCTTCTATCTCTGATGATTTATTGTTGGTGTATAAAATGCCTTCAATTTCTGGATATTGACTTTGTATCCAGCTATTATGCCAAATTCATTTATTAGGTGGAGTACATTTTTAGTGAAATATATAGGGTTTTCTATGTATACTATCATGTCATCTGCAAATAATGACAGTGTGACTTCCTCCTTTCCAATTTGGAAAACTTTGATTCCTTTTTCTTATCTGATTGCTGTGGCTAGAACTTCCAAGATTATGTTGAATAGAAGTGGAGAGAGTAGATACCCTTGCCTTGTTCATGATATTAAGAAAAAAGCTTTCAGTTTTTGCCCTTTGAGTATGATGTTAGCTTCAAGTTTCTCATACATGGCCTTTATTATGCTGAGGTATGTGCCCTCTAATCCCATCTTGCTGAGGGTTTTTATCATAAATGGTTGCTGTCCTTTATCAAGTACTTTGTCAGCATCTATTGATATGATCATATGGTTTTTATCTTTCAGTTTGTTTAGGTGGTGTATTACATTTATTGACTAGTGAATATTGAACCTTGCATCCCTGGGATGAATTCCACTTGGTCATGGTGTATAATGTTTTTAATATATTGCTGGATCCAGTTAGCCTATATTTTGTTGATAATTTTTTCATCTAAGTTCATCAGAGATATTGGCCTATACTTTTCTTTCTTTGTTGTGTCTTGACCTGGTTTTGGGATTAGAATAATACTGGCCTCATAAAAAGAGTTTGGAAGTCTTCCCTCTTCTTGGATTTTTAAAAATAATTTGAGGAGGATAGGAGTTAGTTCTTCCCTAAATGTATGGTAAAATTCACCTGTGTAGTCATCTGGACCAGGACTCTAGTGCACTGGGAGATTTTTTATTGCTTCTTCAATTTCACTAGTTGTTAATGGTCTATTCATTCTATCTGCTTCTTTTTGTTTCAGTTTTGGTATGTTATACATTTCCAGAAACTTGTTCATTTCACCCAGGTTGTCAAATTTCTTGTCATATAGTTGTATGTAGTATTTCCTTACAATTCTTTATATTTCTATGGCATAGGTTGTGACTTTTCCTCTGTTGTTTCTGATTTTGTTTATTTGGGTCTTCTCTTTTTTCTTGATGAATCTTGTTAATGGTTTTTCAATCTTGTTTATTCTCCAAAGAACCAGCTCCTGGATTTGTTGATCCTTTGAATTGTGCTTTTAGTCTCTATGTTGTTTAATTTTGCTCTGACCTTGATAATTTCCTTCCTTCTGCTTGCTCTGGGCTTTGTTTGTTGTTGCTGTTTAGTTCTTGAAGCTTCATGGTTAGGTTGTTTGTATTATTTTCTTCTAGCCTTTTTAGGTAGTCCTGTATTGCTATTAATTTCCTCCTAGACTGCCTTTGCTGTGTCCCATAGCTTTTGAGGTGTTGTAAATTCATTTTCATTTGTTTCCAGGTACTTTTTGATTTTTTCCTTGATCTCATTGTTTACCCATTCATTAGTTAATACCATGTTATTCAGTCTCCATGAATTGTATTGTTTTTGGATTTTTCCCTTGAGATTGGCTTCTAGTTTCAAGCCATTGTGATCTGAGAAGATGCTTGGTATGATTTCAATTTTCTTGAATTTGTGGAGGCTTGTTTTGTGTCCTACCATGTGGTATGTCTTTGAGAATGTTCCATGTGCATTAGAGAAGAATGTGTATTTTGCTTCTTTGGGGTGAAAAGTTTTGTATATGTCAGTTAAGTCCATTCCATCTAGACTGTTGTTCACTGCTATAATATCCTTGATGATTGTTTTGCTTGGAAGATCTGTCCATTGTTAATAATGGGGTATTGAAATCCCCTATTATTGGTGTGTTACTATCTATATTCTTGAAGTCCTCCAAGATTTTCCTTCTATATTTGGGTGCTCCTAGGTTGTGTGCATATATATATATATATGGGTTATGTTTTATAAGGGTTATGTTTTCTTGCTGGATTGTTCCCTTAAGTATTATGAAATGTCCTTTTTTGTCTCTTTTCATGTTCTTCATTGTGAAATCTGTTTTGTCTGATATAAGTGTTGCTACTCCACCCTTTTTTTCATGTCCATTTGCTTAAAATATATTTTTCCATCCTTTCCCTTTCAGTCTGTGTCGATCTTTTGTTCTGAGGTGGGTCTCTTGCAGACAGTATATCTGTAGGCCATGTTTTCTTATCCATTCAATTACCCTATGTCTTTTTATTGGTGCATTTAATCCATTTATGTTTAAGGTTATTATTGAGTGGTACTTCTTCATTGACATTTTTCCACTTTGCTGCTGTATTCCTCTTTGTCTGTTTTTGTTTCTTCATCTTTTGTTTTTTTTGTAGGTAGGCCTTTTAGCATCTCTTGCAGTGCTGGTTTGATGGAGGTGTATTCTTTTAGCCTTATTTTGTCTGGGAAACTCATTTCACCTTCCATTTTAACTGAGAGCCTTGCTGAATAGAGTATTCTTGGATGCAGGCCTTGTTTTTCCATTACTTGGAGTATTTTTTGCCATTCCCTTGGGGCTTGTATTGTTTCTGTTGAGAAATCATTTGATAACCTTATCAGAGCTCCCTTATATATTATTCGCTCTTTTTCTCTTGAAGCTTTCAGGATTCTCTCTTTGCCTTTGAAATTTCCTATTTTAATTATGATGTGTCTTGGAGTGGGCCTGTTTGGGTTCATTTTCATTGGAACTCTGTGCTTCCTGAACTTGAGTGACCCTTTCACTCATCAATTTAGGGAAGTTTTCCGTCATTAATTTTTCAAACTTCTTTTTATCCCTTGCTTCTCTTCTTTTTCTGGTATCCCTATGATACAGATATTGTTGCATTCCATGTTTTTTTGTATCTCTCTTAAAACCTCTTCATTCTTTTTCAGTCTTTTTTCATCTTGTTCCAATGTCTGGTTACTTTCTCCCCTGTTGTCCTCTAATTAGCTGATCTGGTCCTCTGCTTCATCTAACCTGCTTTTAATTCCTTCTATTGTGTTCTTCAGTTCTGAGATTATGTTCCTCATTTCTTCCTGGTCCTTACTGATGGATTCCATGTCCTTTTTAATGCTGGTGTAATTTTTCATAAGTTTCTTGTAGTTTCCCTGGAGTTGTTTATAATTTTCTTTGAGTTCCCTGAGTTCATGGAGATTTCTTATAATGATTTCTTTGAATTCCATGTCTGATAGCTTGCTAGTTTCTATTTCAATTCTCAGTCTGTCTGGTGATTCCTCCTTTCCTTTTGGTTATGGACTGATTCTTTTTCTCCCTATCTTGGGTGTCTATTATTGCTTGTTTTTTTGTTTTGTTTTGTTTTGTTTGTTTGTTTGTTTGTTTTTTTGTCTTGAATTAATATGCTTTGATTGCCTACCTTTGTGGAGTGCCCTTCTGTGTTAGGAGATTTGTGGCGTTCTGTGTTGCAGTTACCTGTATTCCCTCAACTTGCTGCACTTGGGGTGCCCTTTATGTCATTAACTTGGGCTTTCTGGTTATATTTCAGATTTGTTGTATGGGCTGCTCCTTTCACTCCAGTTGGCTAATTGAGAGAATCTCCTTCTATCATGTCTCATATACTGTTATTGAGCTGCTCCTAAAACAGAACCACCAGTCTGGGCAAAATAAACACACCTTCAAAGACATTTTATTCCTTTAATCCCCCTTTTGACTGCCTATGAACCTAGGTAAATATCCGTACCCTCCAAGGTAACTCCCACCCTTAATTGCACCCTCAGCTGCAACTGAACCAGTTTTGATAGGGATGTAGATATGATAAGACTACTATAAGAGGGGGAAATGATTAAGTTGACTAAAGTATAGATAATTTTGAAGGGTGCAAAGAGGTAGCAAAAATAGTGGGGATATGGGACAGACTTCTTTACTTCTTCCATAGAAATGGGGAGGGGGGAAATGAAAATGACTCACTTGCGAGTGAACAGTATTAAGCCTATATATATATTTGCTGCATCTACCTCCCTGTCCACCTTCAATGAGCACTGACTGGTAAAGTGGAGCCAGGACCAATGTGTTTTTTGGCAGAAAAAAATCATGTGTAGCCCTGCAAAAAGTTTTAAGAGGCTGGGGAGGAGAGGAATACTCAGATTGAGGACTGGGAATGGGTTGTGGCAAGAGAGTGAGTAGCCTTTAAAACAAGAGTAGGAGGGGCATCTTGGGTAGTTAAATTAATTGAGATAAGGGAGGAGTAAAAATATGGAATTTGGAATACACTCCGATATAAACACTATTTACTTAAAATGCACTAATAGTGAGGATTGGAAGTAACTTTTGAAAAGGATATGCTAGGGATTAATAGTTAATGTAGCGCTGGGTGTAATTTAGGTGTTTGAGATTAGCAGTGATCCATTTCCTGAGTCTGCCTCTTTTCCTTGATCAAGTCTTTGCAGTCTGCATTCAGGCTGAGGGGCCCTATAGTGGCAGGGCCTATGGCTGTCACAGTCAGGGCTGGTTCTGAGTGCCATACCCCTGGTAGGCTGAGCCTCCAGTATCCTAGCTGAGTTTCAGCACTGCTGGTGTTTTGGGACCCTACCTCCTCATGCTGGTTCTTGGTGGAGAACTGCAGGTGCTTTTATGGTGTGGATGGCTACTACTCCCTCTCCAGCTCCTCAAGGAGGTTTCTGCCTGTCACCAGAGCCTGGCTCCATGCCCCAACCCCCATCCCTGCCCCTGCCTCCACCTTGCCCTTTGTGCCCTCCCCCTCCAGCTCTTCCAGGAGGATTTTGCCACCCTGTCTGGGGCTAGAGCCTGGCTCCACGGGGGTCAGCAGCAGTGATTGCATAGGCGATGGCTAGCCCTCCCCCTCCAGCTCTTTGAGGAGATTTTCACTGTTCTGTGGGGAACCCCCAAGCAACAGCACCTTGGCAATGTTTAACCTTTCCCCTCCAGCTCTTTGAGGAGGTTTTTGCCACCTGCAATGAGTGTGCTGGTTATGCCAATGGCACGTTCCCCAGCCTTCAGTTTCCTGCTGTGGTTTCTGAAGTATGGTTTCCGTGGGAGCCTGTGCTATGGTGTGGGTGTGCAGAGTTGGGCCTCCCTTCTCGCTGGGGCTCTGAGCTGCTCTCTCCCTGGATGGTGAAGCAGCACAGTTCTCAACCCTTATGCTGCCCCAGATGGTGATCTCCCCAGCTCCCCCACTCCTGTTCCCAGATGATCTCTCCTCCTCTACCTCTGGCCCCAGGAGGTGCTTCCTCTCTCTCAGCCTCCAGAGTGCAGCTCTCACACAGTCCCTCCCCTGCAAGAGTTCAGTTCCTCAATCACCCCAAGTTTGTACTCACTGTCCCCACTTCCCTGCTCAGATTTCTATTCACTGGGGTCTGGAGCTGTCTTCAGTCAGAGCTGTCCTTCTAGGTGGAGCTGCCACTGCCCAGAGCCAATCTTGGCTGGCTGGCTGGCCTGCCGGTTCGGAGCTGTCTCACCTGCTCTGCTCTAGGCCTCTGAAGCCTCTGGGCTGTGCACCCCTGAACCTAGATGCTTACTGCTCCAATTCACAGGGATCTGCTGATGTCTTGTGCTCCCTACCCTATCCTCCAGCTGCTCTGACACTTAAGAACACTATCAGTACTGCCCTCTACTTTGTCACCATCTTTTCCCTCTGCTTTTCAAGCCCTTTTGTACTTAAAAAAAAAAAAAAAAGACTAGAAGAGTCCCTATGCCTCTCTCAAAGCTGTTTACATGAAGAGTTTTTGTTGTGCTACTTGCTGCTCCTGGTCTGAGCTCTGTACAGTCTGAAGGAGACCCTCCTACAGCCATCATCTGTAGTTCCATTCTCCATGGAGGACCTGGTCCCACAGATGGGGATTGAGGGATCATGCTGCTCTCTTCACAGGAAATGCTCTTTTGCTCATCATTAGAAGATTCAGCTTAAATACTTCCTCTGTTGTGAAGTGTTTGCCAACACCCTATCATTGAACATTGCTGTCTACATGTCCTCTGTACTCAGTAGTGACTGCCATTGAAGCACAGGCAGTGCTTCCTTTCCCTCATTCCATCACAGATCTGTTCCACCCAGCAGGTTGTGGGATTCTGAAAGCCAGAACCACACCTGGGTGATATCTGGGGGTCCAGATCCTAGCACATTAGATAGCAAAACTATAGTAAAATTTTGAATAAATAGATAAATAGATGCTAGATAGATAGATATAGATAGATAGATAGACAGATGATACAGATATAGATAGATTCTGTCAGATAATGCTATAAAGCAGCGATGCTCTGATGGAAGATGAAGTGACTAAAGCAACTGCCTCTTTTTATGAGGTCCTTTAATTGCTGTTCTTTCCTGCAACATTAGCAGTTTAATGTGCTAGTTCTTTGTACATGTCATCCAAACACATTTTCAAATGTATGTGGAGCCTAATTCTGGTTTCATTCATTTGTAAAGGCCAATGTGGGTGTATTGTAGAAGTCTCATCACTGTGAATCAGTTTTTTTGGGGGGGTTAGTTCCTTGGGGCCATTCATTACCTAGTCTCATTCTCAGTTTCTTTCTGGGATAAAAGAAAGAAAAACTCTGAAAGGAAAATGTGACTATCTTTATTAAAGGAAGGAGGGGGTGAGACAATTAGAAATACTTCAAAACTAATTAGCCCATGGAATATTAATGATCTTGGATTTCAAAAAGAAACTATGGGTCCTAAAAATAAAAATTAGTTTGGGTACAGCATTACACTGGGTTCTTTTATATGGCAGTCTTTTATTCAGAAAGTTTGCCATAGTGAAATATTCCCAACAAGGGGTTGGCACAAAGCTATTTCTATCTCATAAAATCTATATTGTCCACTTGTAGCCAATAAAACACACTAATAAAACTTAATTTTGCATGGTCCTAAAGCCTAGAATTCATGTAGATAATTGAAATAAGAGACACAGAAATATAAATAATTGGCTGTAGTCAATATTCCTGATGTTTCTCACCTTTGGAAGAGTATAGGGAGAAAAGTGTTTTCCCAATGCTTTGTGGGTATAACTGCATTTATCAGCACTCTTTCCCAGCAGAAATGTCATACTGTAGAAAGATCACTGAGCTTAGAATCAGATAAACTGGGCTTCAGATTGTGATTAAGCTTCTTCCTCATGATATGAGCTGGGATTTTATCCTAGCATTTCAATTTCCTCATTTGTATAGCTAAAATAAAAATAACAAGTACACACACTGTTGAGTGAATTAGAGTAAATTGAAAGGGACAGGGTATACCACCATGATTAGCAGAGCCCATGCTAACTCCCATTCCTCCTTCTAAGAAACATGGAGGCCCTCAACAGAAAGGTGAGGCAGAAAAAAAGTAAGAGAGCCTAAAACAACTCAAAAGTCATACATTCATTTCCTGCATAAGCTGATGGATGAATGGCCAAGTGTTTTTCCTCTTCTGAGGCCTGGGATTGCAAATTCTGAGAATCCCTATTTGCTAGGCAGCAGGGTGTTTCCCTAGCAAGCTGTAGTTGAGAGCCAGGTATGTATCCAGAAAACAATAGGAGCTTTGGTGGCTGATGACTCAGCCCCCTCCCAAGGATCACCACAGGGCAGTGGGGAAACCCTACACAGGCTGACACCTTTGGAGCCTCCTACCTCTGCAAGGAGGGTACAGGTTCAATTACCTAATTTCTCCCTTGATTTTATCACACATGCATTCATTGGATTAATAAGGATGGACTTGAAAAGAGACAAGAAAATGAATGGATAACTCAAATGGTCATAAGAAGAACTTATATTTCTCAAGGGAGTGTCTGTTTCCCACTGAAGCTGCAAATACTCTTTTGCCTTGTAAAAACTTAAAGGGCATTTCACTGTCTAGCTATTTCTACTCCTAATATTTTGTCTACATGTACTATATACCAACATTTACATCTGCATCTACACCTCTACCTACAACCACATTTACGTCAACATCTTTCTTTCCACCAAAAATTAGGTGTGAAGACCTAGGTTTTGTTTATTTGTTTCATTCTATTTGTCTCTAAAGTATCTATGTAGACCACAATTATTATCTGTGCCTTGTAATTCATGTGCCATATAAACCTTGTTTATTCCTATTTTACCCTCTAAAGCTAGAACAAATATAAGCCCCTTCCTGAATAATGGCCTTATTGATGGCCTTGATCTTTATTTATCAGGCTATTCTCTGAACTCCTGTATAATACATTATGGTGGTAACAATGAGCCCTAAATCTATATGAACAATCTAACATTAAATGAGGAACATTAAAATCACACCATCTAGATAATCTTGGGCATATGGTCTCTGTAGTTAAAAGCAATAATGCCAAATTTTCAACTAAATAAAGTCCCATATTTTTAAAGAAGATAATCTAATTTTATAATCCTTAGAGACTCTCAAAGATAGGGCCAGGACTATCACATCATATGTAGCCTCATAAATGTAGCTAAATCAGAGAAACCTGATAAATGGCTCCAAGCCTCCATGTTTCAAGCTTCTCCGTTGCTTTAGTCATAGGGTGACCAGAATGAAAACAGGAACTAACAATAGGGAAGAAAAGTGAGACAACTACTGTTAACCATAAGGTGTGTGGGGGTGTATGTGCATGGGTGCATGGGTGTGTGTTTGTGTGTGACACATAAAGTCAAGTTTACACCGGAACTGGCTGCTGGATGGGAACAATGAACCTCTTCTATACACATGGTTTGATTAGTTGTCACATCCTCTAGTAAATGACTCTTCATTAGGAGAGCTCTGATCATTCTAAACAACATGCCCTTCTTTGACTATGCTCTATGCCTTTTTTCTTCTTTCTATATGCTATCTTGTCCTTTAGGGATATTATGTTCCAACTTTTTCTATAGATTTAGACATAACATTCTCTATGGGGGTGATGCCTTCTCTAGGCTGCATAAGATGTCCCTTGCTGTGTTATCCTAGCTCTCACTTTTTACACTAGTATGACTCATATTGTATGGTGTTCTGTGCATGTGTCCCTCTTCTTTGCCAAGACACAAATTTGTGAATGGCCAAGTGGCCTTTTCCATTTCCACATACCACATAGAATAGGCTCTGGCTTAGTAATGGTGTTCTACCCTTGTTTTTTGAATATGCCAATGAATGAATAAATAAAGCTGAATATTATACTGATGATGTCTGTTTTTGGTTATATATTTTTAAATTTCCTCTCCATGTTAATTTTAATCAAATTGTATATACATTTAAAAACAGAGTGGAAAGAAGAAAAAGGCTCAATTTCAGTTGGTTCTTCGCAGGATTTGGTGTAGGAAACATTCCACTGAATCATTATGACCTTGAATGGTAAGCCAACAAAGTCTGAAACCATTCATTACTTATATAATTTAATCATATAGAACCAAGTTACATGAGTGAAGTCTAATTCTAGAGAAATTTTTCATTCATCAGTATTTATGTATTGAATACCCATAAGACATTGTTCTTTTGGAGGCTTTAAGAGAATAAAGTATAGGGTTAAAACCAGTCTCTAACTTTAAAAATCTTAAATTTTAGTAAGGGTAGTGTGACATATATGTCTATAAATCCTGTTGCCACACATCAAAACAGTGTTAGAAGTATAGCAATCAGGATTAATGTGTATTGCCATGGGAGAGATAATGGCCAGATTTGAACATATGGAGAAGCTGGCAGCCATTCTATGTGAAAGAAATGGCAGGATCATGGTACCAGGGGATTCAGAGCCTAAATACTTTGCTGAAATGAATAGCTATGGGGAAGGGTTGTGCTTACACCTAAAGATGTGCCAAGGGGGTACCCTGCCAACAATTTCTCTACCTTGTTTGATCCACATTTGAGGGAAATTACATTTTGTTGGATTTTATTTTAAAAATCAGCAATCAGCAAAGATTTTATTAATGAAAAATAATTGAAAAATATTAAATCACAGAGAAAAGTTAGAAGTTATCCTTTAAAGATGAGGAAGCTGAAGACAAATAGTTGGTGAAGTGGAGGCCAAAGCCCCCTTCCCACTTTTCTACGTCAGTGTTGCTGTGGAGTCTGATTGTGGGGAGGCAACCTAGACACCAGGCATCTTTCACATGTCCTCTCCTATAAAACAACCACAAGTGGCAAGAAGAGAGGAGTGAGCATATGCCAAGGTCTACTGATTCTTAAAAACAGTGTGTCATGATTTTATATGGAGCAATTATCAATATCCTATTTCCATTCAGGGGGAAAAAAATTCACCATCACTGCCCTAGTGGATCTGACATTCTTTTTTTATCATTAATTTATTGTTGTTGTATTACATTTGTTCCATTTCCCCCCCGCCATTGTTCTTCCCTGCCCCACCCACTCCATCCTCTCCCCTGAAGTCAATCCCCACATGTTGTCCATGTCCATGGGTCCTTTATACTAGTTCCTGGGCTAAACCCTTCCCTTCTTTCTCCCTTTCTCCCTGATCCCCACTCTGCTCTCGCCACTGTCAGTCTATTCTTTGTTTTCATGTCTCTGGTTCTATTTTGCTCATTTAGTTTGTTCATTAGTTTTCTGTTATAGGCAAGATCATATAGTATTTGTCTTTTGTTGCCTGGCTTATTTTACTAAGCATAATACTCCCCAGTTCCAACCATTCTATTGCAAAAGTCAAGTTCACACTCAACTTTTCCTTCTTTCTTTCTGCTGCACAGAACTCCACTGTGTAAATATACCAAACTTTTTGATCCATTCATCCACGAATGGGCACTTAGGCTGTTTCCAGTACTTGGCTATTGTAAATTCTTAATGGAGGAGTATTGAAAAAAATTTTTGCTATGAAACCTCATTCCTAAAAGTTAGAGACTGCGACTTTTAAGAATAACTATGCCTGCCTTTTTCACAAAAATCTTAAACTTTTGTTTTCTTACTGAAATATTTCTCCAAGATGCACCATTTTATCCCTCAGCTGCCAGACACTGAAGCTTCTGCTGCTCTACCATTGTCAGAGGATTGTGGGGAGCTGTGTTCTGCTCTCAACAAGGGTAGAAGTATCAGTCCCTATGATTGAAAGAAAACCGATTTAATTTTATTACTGACAGAAGAATAAGTGGTTCTATTATTGATTCTTTCTACTTAATTTCCTTAATATAGCATATAACAACTTATGTGATTTGAATCTCAACAGTTTCCCCCACCCCATCTCTCTTCCTGTTCCCCCGTCTTGATCTTGTTCAACACATACACAGAGTTCCAAAAGCTGCAAAAAAGGCTCACAATGCTATCTGATTATGTCCTGCCTTTAAACAAATAATTACTCCCATTTGAAAGATATTAAATTAATGAAGTGTAAAGAAACCTGCCTAAAGTAGTTCTATCCCATGAAAAAGTGGTGGGATTGTTTGCACTGTAACATTGCCAACGGCCCTTCACCTCTGCAGAGAAAAAAATGTAACCAAAGAATTAACATTCAGAAATGGTATACTTGCCCCACTTCAGTGTTCTCCAGAAAGTGACAAAGAAGACTCTGGTCTATTATTACCTACTTCATTTGTTTTCTCATTAGTACCTTATATTGCTGAATAGAGATATTTATTTTTGAGAATTCTGTACCCCAAATTTTATTAATTATAGAGAGAATTAGATATTTTAAAGTACATGTCATGCAATTTTGAGCTTTGCATCTTACAGGAAGAATTGAAATGTGATGCATTAAAAAAAAAAATTATTGTTGTTGTATTACATCCATCCCCTTTTTGCTCCTCTCTGTCCCCCTCCCTACCCACCCATTCCCCCCAAAGTCAATCCCACCTGTTGTCCATGTCCATGGTTCCTTTATACTAGGTTCTTGTCTAAGCTGCTCCCCTTTCTTGCCTCTGCTTCCGCCCTTCCCCCAACCCCTTTCCCTCTGACCACTGAAGACCTGTTCATTGTATTCATGCATTTGGTTCTGTTTTGCTTGTTGTTAGTTTTGCTCATTATTGTCCAGTAATGGGTGAGAACATATGATATTTGCCCTTCACTGACTGTCTTATTTCACTAAGCATCATATTCTCCAGTTCCATCCATGTTGTTGCAAAGGGTACAAATACCAACTTTCTTTCTGCTGTATAGAATTCCATTGTGTAAATATACCAAAGTTTGTTGATCCAATCATCCACTGATGGACACTTAGGTTGTTTACAGCACTTGGCTATGGTAAATAGTGCTGCTATGAACATAGGTGTACATAGGTTTTATGAATTGGTGTTTCAGGATTCTTTGGGTATGGTCCAAGTAGTGGAATTGCTGGATCAAAAGGCAGTTCCATTTTTAGTTTTTAAGGAAACCCCATACTGTTTTCCACAGTGGCTGCACCAGCCTACATTCCCACCAACAGTGTATGAGGGTTTCCTTTGCCCCACATCCTCGCCAACACTTGTTGTTTGTTGATTTGTTGTTGATTGCCATTCTGACAGGTGTGAGGTGGTATCTTATTGTGGTTTTAATTTGCATCTCTCTGATGACTAGTGATGTTGAGCATTCTTTCATATGCCACTGGGCCCTTTGTATATCTTCCTCAGTGAGTTGTCTGTTCAGGTCCTTTGCCCATTTTTTAATTGGGCTGTCTGTCTCCCTGGTGTTGAGTTGCATTAGTTCTTTATATATTTTGGAGATCAGACCCTTGTGTGAGGTATCATTGGCAAATATGTTTTCCCATACAGTTGGTTCCTTTTGAATTTTGCTGATATTTCTTTAGCCAAACAGAAAATTTTCAATTTGATATAGTCCCATTTGTTGATTTGTTCTTTTATTTCCTTTGCCCTTGGTGAATTATCAGTAAACATATTTTTGCATAGGATATCCAAAAGTTTACTGCCTATAATTTTCTCCATGACCTTTATGGTGGCACTGCTTATGTTTAAATCCTTTATCCATCTTGAGTTTATTTTGGTGTGTGGTGTAAGTTGGTGGTCTAGTTTTATCTTTTTGCATGCTGCTGTCCAGTTCTCCCAACACCATTTGTTGAAGAGACTGTTTTTACTCCATTGGATGTTCCTTCCCCCTTTGTCAAATATGAGTTGACCATAGAGTCCTGGATTAATTTCTGGGCTCTCTATTCTGTTCCATTGATCTATATGTCTATTCTTATGCCAGTACCATGCTGTTTTGATGTCAGTAGCCTTGTAATATTGTTTGAAGTCCGGTATTGTGATTCCTCCTACCTTGTTCTTCTTTCTCAAGATTGTGGTGGCTATTTGTGGGAGTATTTGGCTCCATATAAATTTTTGAAGTAATTTTTCTATTTCTGTGAAGTCTGTCATTGGTATTTTAATTGGGATTGCATTGAATCTGTAGATTGCTTTGGGTAGTATGGACATTTTAATGATGTTAATCCTTCCCATCCATGAACATGGTATATGCTTCCATTTATTTGTGTCTTCCTTGATTTCTTTCTTCATTGTTCTGTAGTTTTCTGAGTACAGGTCTTTGACCTCCTTAGTTAAGTTTATTCCTAGGTACTTTATTTTTCTTGTTGCTATGGTAAATGGGATTTGTTCTTTCACTTCTATTCCTGTTGTTTCATTATTGGTATACAAAAAAGCTTTTGATTTCTGGATATTGACTTTATAGCCAGCTATTTTGCTAAATTTGCTTATTAGGTTGAGTAAGTTTTTGGTGGAGCCCATCGGGTTTTGTATGTACACTATCATATCATCTGCAAATAATGACAGTTTGACTTCCTCCTTTCCAATTTGGAAAAATTTCCTTTTTCTTCTCTGACGGCTATAGCTAGAACTTCCAAGACAATGTTGAATAGAAGTGGAGAAAGTGGACAGTCTTGTCTCATTCCTGATCTTAGGGGCAAATCTTTCAGTTTTTGTCCGTTAGGTATGATGTTGGCTTCAGGTTTCTCATAGATGGCCTTTATGATGTTGAGGTATGCTCCCTCTATTCCCATTTTGCTAAGGGTTTTGATCATAAATGGTTGCTGCACTTTATCAAATGCTTTTTCAGCATCTATTGATATGATCATATGGATTTTATCTTTCAATTTGTTGATGTGGTGTATTACATTGATTGATTTACGAATGTTGTACCATCCTTGCATCCCTGGGATGAAGCCCACTTGATCATGGTGTATGATCTTTGTAATGTACTGATGAATCCGATTGGCCAATATTTTGTTGAGAATTTTAGCATCTATGTTCATCAGAGATATTGGCTTGTAGCTTTCTTTCTTAGTTGTATCTTGCCCTGGTTTTGGGATTAGAATAGAGTAATATTGGCCTCATAGAAAGAGTTTGGGAGTCTTCCCTCTTCCTGAATTTTTTGGTATAGTTTGAGGAGGATAGGAGTTAGTTCTTCTTTAAATGTTTGGGAAAATTCACCTGTGTAACCATTGGGACAAGGGCTTTTGTGCTTTGGGAGATTTTGGATTACTTCTTTAATTTCATCAGTTGTTCTTGGCCTATTCAGGCTTTCTGCTTCTTCTGGGTTCAGTTTTGGTAGATTATACATTTCCAGAAATGTGTCCATTTCATCCAGTTTGTCATATTTTTTGTCATAGAGTTGTTTGTAGTAATTTCTTACAATCTTTTGTATTTCTGAGGTATCAGTTGTGATTTACCCTCTTTCAGTTCTGATTCTGTTTATTTGGGTCCTCTCTCTCTTTTTCTTGATGAGTCTGGATAAGGACTTTTCAATTTTGTTTATTTTTTCAAAGAACCAGCTCCTGGACCTGTTGATTCTTCGAATTATAGTTTGAATCTCTGAGTTATTTAGTTCTGCTCTGATCTTGATGATTTCCTTCCTTCTACTTGCACTGGGCTTTGTTTGTTGTTGCTCCTCTAGTTCTTGCAGCTTTGTGGTTAGGTCTTTTTTATAAACTTCTTGTAACCTTTTTTGGAAGGCCTGTATTGCTATAAATTTCCCCCTGAGAACTGCCTTTGCCATATCCCATAGGTTTTGAGCTGTTGTGTGTTCATTGTCATTTGTTTCCAGGAACTTTTTTATTTCATCTTTGATCTCATTGTTAACCCCTTCATTGCTTAAAAACATGTTATTCAGTCTCCATGAGTTAGAGAATTTTTGGGTTTTTCCCTTGAATTTGGTTTCTAGTTTCAAGCCATTGTGATCTGAGAAGATCCTTTGTATGATTTCCATTTTCCTGTATTTGTGGAGGCTTGTCTTATGACATACCATGTGGTCTATCTTGGAGAATGATCCATGTGCATTTGAAAAGAATGTGTATTTTGCTTCTTTGGGGTAAAATACACTGTATACATCAGTTAGGTCCATTTCCTCTAGAGTGTTGTTCAATGCCACAACATCTCTGGGGAGTTTTTGTTTGGAAGATCTGTCCATTGTTGGTAGTGGGATATTAAAATCCCCTACTATTAGTTTGTTTCTGTCTATGTCTTTCTTAAAGTCTTCCAAGATTTTTCTTATATATTTTGGAGCTCCTATGTTGGGTGTGTATATGTTTCTCAGAGTTATTTCTTCTTGATGGATTGTTCCCTTAAGTATTATGAAATGTCCATCTTTGTCCCTTTCTATGGCCTTCATTGTAAAATCCATTTTATCTGAAATCAGTATTGCTACTCCAGCTTTTTTTCAAGTCCATTTGCTTGATATATAGTTTTCCATCCCTTCACTCTCAGTCTCTGTCGATCTTTTGTTTTCAGGTGGGTCTCTTGAAGACAGCATATATGTGGGTCATGTTGTCTTATCCATTTGGCTATCCTATGTCTTTTGATTGGTGCATTTAATCCATTTACATTTAAGGTTATTGTTGATTGATACTTATTCATTGCCATTTTCTCCCTTTGTGTCTGTATTCCTCTTTGGCTTTCTCTGTTTCTTCTTTTTATTTGTTTACTTATTTTTATAGCAGATCCTTTTGCATTTCTTGCATTGCTGGTTTGGTAGAGATATATTCTTTTAGTCTTTTTTTTTGTCTGGGAAGCTCCTTATTTCTCCTTCTATCTTGAGTGAGAGCCTTGCTGGGTAGAGTATTCTTGGTTGCAGGCCTTTGTTTACCATGACTTGAAATACTTTTTGCCATTCCCTTCTTGCTTGAATTGTTTCTGTTGAATAATCATTTGATAGCCTTATTGGAGCCCCTTTGTATGTTATTTGTCTTTTCTCTCTTGATGCTTTTAGGATTTTCTCTTTGTCTTTGAAATTAGCCAATTTGATAATAATGTGCCTTGGTGTTGGTCTGTTTGGGTTGATCTTCATTGGGACCCTCTGTGCTTCCTGAACTGGATTAATGTTTTCACTCATCATGTTAGGGAACTTTTCTATCATGACTTTTTTGAACAGGTTTTCCATTCTTTGTTTCTCTTCTCCTTCTGGTATCCCTATGATACGGATGTTGTTATGTTTCATGTTGTCCTGTAGCTCTCTTAACCCCTCTTCAGTCTTGTTCAGCCTTTTTTTATTCTCTTGTACTGTCTTGGATTTGTCTACATTATCCTCCATCTCACTGATCCTGTCCTCTGCTTCCTCTAGCCTACTGTTGATTCCTTCTACTGTATTCTTCAATGCAGAAATTGTATTCTTCATTTCCTTCTGGCACATATTGATAGTTTCCATGTCCTTTTTCATGCTGTTGTAGTTCTCAGTAAGTTCCTTGTAACTTCCCTGGAGTTCTTTGTAATTTCTCTGGAGTTCTTTGTAATTTCCCTAGAGTTCTTTGTAGTTCTCCTGGATTTGTTTATAGTTTTCTTTGATGTGGCTGAGGTCACTGAGCTTCTCTATCATCATTCTTTTGAATTCCTTATCTGATTTCCAGGTGCCTCTGTTTCATTTTGTGTTCTTTCTGGGGATTCTTCCTTTCCTTTTGGTGATGGATTGATTCTTTTTTCCCCCCATTTTGGGTGTCTGTTATTGCTTGCTTTTTATTTACTTATTTAATTTGGTTCTTTCCTTGGTTTAATCTGCTTTGCTTCCTTGCCTTAGTTGAGCACCCTTCTGTGATAGGAGATTTGTGGAGTTCAATGTTGCCGTCTCCCAGATTTTCTCCACTTGCTGTTCTTGGTGTGTCCTTTATTTGGGCTGTCTGGTTGTATTCTGGGCCTGTGGGCCTTGATAACTCCTGTCTGGTCCAGATGAATCCTGGTCCTGAGGGCTACTGTCCTGCTGGTCTCCTCTGCCTCTGGGATGTGCTCTCCTGTGTCCAGATGCTGACCGCTCTAATTCTTAGGGTCCTGAAGATGTCTCATGCTCCCTATCTTGTCCTCTAGCTGCTTTGGTACTTGAGAACACCATCAGCACTGCTCTCTACCCTGTCGCCATCTTTTCCTCCAAAATGTGATGCATTTTGATAATGACTCTGAACAGTACAAAGATGACAAATATTTCTGTTGTCAGTGTGTTGAATAATAACATCTTGAAATGTACAGTGATATTTACTTTTAAAGGGACTCCATCAGCAATATTTTTTTTTTTATATTCAGAATAGCCCATTTAAAGCAGATAGTGCAGAGAAAGGGAAATAAAGTGGAGATCGAAGCAGACAGATATTTAAAGCGGGAAAGCTCATGCTTTCTTTTGATACTTGGACAGGTACACGTTCCGCTGGATACTGCCACTTGAGTTTGGCTTCTACTTGCTAAATATTTAGATGCTAATGTGCCAAAATCATTCATTCTGCTAAGCCGTGCCCCAACACAGACACACACACACACACACACACACACACACACACACACATACACACAGCTCTCCTCTCTTAATGTTTCCTAAGATAGAAGCAGAACACAGGAATATTAGGGTATTTTCACATCAAATTTGATTTCCCTCAATGCTAAGGATCTTAACACACTTACCTTTGAGTTAGGAGTTCCTTTTTTAAAAACGTACTAAATAGCCCTGGTGGCACAGTGGGTAAGGCACTGGCCTGTGAACCCAAAGATTGGTGGTTCAATTCCCAGCCAGGGCATATAATGAGGTTGCAAGCCAGGTCTCCAGCCAGGTCCTTAGCTGGAGGCAGGTGAAAGGCAACCATACATTGATGCCTGTCTCTCCCACTTTACCTGTCTGCCCCCATCTCTGAAAGTAATAGATAAAATATTTTAAAAAATAAAATGTACTAAATAAACATAGAGAAATATGCACAGAATTTTATATTCACCTCAGAATGATAAAAATAAATATTTGAAAATGAACTTCAATATTAGAACTTACTCAAGTAATTTACATTTTATCCATATGCTGGAATCTTATGAAGCTATTAAAATCATACTTACAAAGCACATTTCACTTGTGACTTAACCTTAAATAAATCAAGGGTAAATAAGAATAAAAGCAAGCTCTGGCTGGTGGCACAGTGGATAAAGCTCCGGCCTGAGAACCTGAAGGTCGCTGGTTTGATTTCCCTGTGAAGGCACATAACCAGGTTGCAATCCAGATCTCCAGCCAGGTCTGTAGCTGGAGGCAGGTGAAAGGCAGCCATACATTGATGTCCCTCTCCCTCTCTGCCTCTCTACCTTCCCCCCTCTCTAAAAATAATAAATAAAACCTTCAAAAAATGATTTATTAAAAAAATTTTATAAAACAAAAAAAACTATAAAAGCATACATCAAATTGATATTAGCAGGATCTTGTATTGATTGCAACCTTATAATTTTATTTTATACCTTTTAATTTTAGTAGTAAAATTTTAAAATGCTCTCCAGTATTTTTTAAACAATAAACTAAATTAATGTATTCTTTCATTCATTGTGGTTCACTGATCTATTTTTGTGTCCACTCTTTCCTAGGGATTGGATTGTACTATCCCCTGTCTTTGTGGAGCTTATATTTAGGGGCTGGTAGTTGGGGGGGGGGGGCACATGAGGGACAATAAACATACCAAATCAATAATATAGCATTTTAGTTTTTAACAAACACTTTATAATTCTTCCTAGGTGGCAGGTGCCATTTTATGTAATCAGGCCATATAAGAAAGGGAAAATAAGCCCTGGCTGGTAGCACAGTGGTTAAGGCGCCGGCCTGCGAACCCAAAGGTCGCAGGTTAGATTCCCCAGCCAGGGCACATAACCAGGTTGCAAACCAGGTCTCCAGTCAGGTCTGTGGCTGGAGGCAGGTGAAACGCAACCATACATTGATGTTTCTTTCCCTCTCTGCCTCTCTCCCTTCCCCTCTTTCTAAAAATAATGAAATAAAATCTTAAAAAAAAAAAGAAAAAAAATTAAAAAAAAAAAAAAAAAAAGAAAGGGAAAATATATTGTATAGGATCTAGAACCTAGAGGATGAGGGAGAGTTGCAATTTTAAATAAGGTGATTAGAGTAGGGCTCGTCATGAAGAAGGTAGCATTTGAAAAAAAAAATCCTGAAGGAAATGAGAGATTTGGCTAAAACACAATCTGTTTTCTGAAATCTTGTGGCCAGGTTTGTTTTCAGAATTTCTTGAAATTTAGAAATGCAGTTCAATGTAGGTACTATATATTAATTAACACCCCAGTAGGGTATGAGGAAGTATTCTTAACTAAACACATTCATAAGCAAGAAAGCATATGAATGTTCCCACAAAGTGTAACCAATAACAGTATATCAGCTGACATTTGTTCACATTAGATTTCTTCATCAAAAGAGTTATAGGAAACACTAGTTTAATTAATCTCAATTTTTGGGGGATTTTTGAAATGCTGATAATGGATTGGAGAACTGTAATATACCAAGTCTTACCGAAGTTCTGCAATCTGAAATAACGTTCTTTATATGGCCACAGAGTGTACCATTGTGCCCTAGATGTCTCTGACAGACCTCCAGACTTGGGGAGAATGGGCAAGAGTTCAGGTTATCACAGTTGGATTAGGCTACTTACTGCTGTGCTGCTGGATTTCCTTTCACCAGAAAATCACTAGCTTTGGGTTTGTACTGAAGGAAATCCATCTCTTCAAAGAAACTTGGAAGTAGCTTACTCATAAAGTCCTTCCACTCTTAAGAAAATATGGGTTCAAAAAGTTATAAATATTCTTTATAATCTCACAATAGAGCTGAGAATTGCTGAGTAAATTTAGCCCTTTATATTTGTGAACATAATGGTACCTCAAGAGATTGACAAATGAATTGAAGGAATGTTTGAATGAAGGAAGACAGCTAGCTGAAGTCTCTCCAATGTGGCTCACAACTTGCCCATGCTGGGGTATTCCGGATTAACTGCTCCATGGTTTCAAGGGTAGTGAACCACTTCATTATATTATGTATTTTAACTAAATTTGTTAAACATAGGTTCCAAAATTTTCAGGGCATTGCATCATTTTAAATATTCCCATTTAGTTTTGGCTTATGTGGCTCTGAAACCAATTCAGATAATATCTTACTATGGAAATGCCAGATCACCATGAGACAAGGACTTGTGTGTTGTTTCTGTTTGCTACTATTATATAGGTACATATCCATATACACACAGTGAAGACATATACACATGAAATATATATGAATATTATCAATAGTTTTTCTTGAAAATACTGAATTCCTACAAATTGAGGGCAAATAAGCCTTTTTAGATTTTTTGAAACCCAGGTTAGTCGCATGTAGTATATGTTTCCTTGGACTTTTCAAGGCAGTGAGTATTCCATTAAACTCATTTTTACTTCCAACCGGATCGCACAAACTCCCTCCAGTCAGTCCTGCTCTATTCCCACCATCCTTTCAGTCATTACATCATTCATGGGGAGGAAAGAGGAACTTGTTACCATGTGATGCAAGGTAGTGTCTATCACAGAGAAAATGAGCCCAGAAAAAAATCAACTTTATTCTTATGGCATTGAAAATAGAGGTTAATATCACAGAGCCTGGCTTTTTGATGGCATTATCTGGATTTAAAACTCTCTTTAAAATGTGTAACTAGGGCAAATAACATGGTTTTCTGCATTACCAATGCTTGGATAAGAGATTTTCTTCAAATAGAAGGAAAGATGAAATAAACAAACAAAAAAACCTCAAGTCTTTTTAAGGGCCATCATAAGTTCTGAGAGCAGACATGAAATGAATAGTGAAAATCACTATTCATAGTGTCATCCATCCAAGCTTCCAGTACTTCCTCTCTTCCTATGACCCTGACTTTAAAAATAAAATCCCCATAGCTTTCAAGGAGCCATAAGTACTGGGCAACTCACACTTAGCTAGGTCGCCTGTGTGCCTTTTGCTGCTGCTTGAACAATCCCATTGGCCTCTGCAAACAGTTGCGGGAGCAACTTCTTGACCCTCCCAGGCCCATCCTGTCAGAAATGTGGGGCCCTGACTTTTGGGCAGCTGCTTCTCCTGTTCCATAACCTCTGTTCAAGCAGTTGAAAATCTCAGCTTCCAAAACCTGTGATATCTCCATATTACTATATAACCTTGGAAATAGTCGAGTGGGGAAGAAGGCCCATAATTCTGTCTATCATTTTCAAAAGTATTGTGGAAACAAATATATTAATTCCTAATCAGAATATCTTTTTTTTTTCTACACTGGCCTGCAAAATTTATTTTTAATTGAAAAGAACTAGAAATTTTATGTCCTCTGTTTTATCACATTTTCATTTTGGGGAATCTACTGTATTTAAGTCACTTTGTTAGGAAAAGGAGACTTGACATGCAGTGATACATAGTTCTCAACATGCCCACGAAGGATCTCAGCTTCCATTAATTAATTTTATGCACTCATTTATTTACTTATCCAATTAAAGTTATAGTTACAAATCAGAGTCTCTGATTGTAGTTCCTCAATTGGCTATATATATATAGATAGTGGGAGGAAATTATCTAGAGAAAATTATCTAGAGAATATGGATAATGGATATGCAGTAGTTGTTACTCAGAGCCCCTTTCTCACCTTCTGAAGAGCTCTTTCCTTCTTTGATATATCAAAATGTATTCATTAAATATGTTATTGCCTATTTAACATATACAACATGCCCAGGTACTAAGATCATTGCTATAAATACACACATAAGGATAGCACTTAGAGGTCTATGTAGAAGACCAGCAAAATCTAGGATGTAAGTGATATCCAGTCTTAGACTACAGAGTGGGACAGAGAAAGGATGTTTCCAGGAAACAGGAAGAGCACATGTCAAAGATTCATGAGAGAGAGATCCTCCCATTAAAAGCAATCTGGGTTAATGGTTCATTGTATATAGGGAGAAGCAGGCTATTATACAGGGTGAATGAGTCTAAAGCCCACAATGGGAGACCTGCTGTTAGTGTCAGTAATTTGGGCTGGAACATAAGAGCAATGCTAAGCCATGGAAGATTTCTAAACAGAGGAGTGACAGAAACATAGTCACTGTCCCACATCGTCCTGGACCACCTTGCTCTGCCTGGTTCACATGGGGACTGCCTTTAATTGACCCTTCTCCTGACCTTCTTCTAGGACTGATCAGTGTAGCCAGCCTGGCCCAAGACTGGAATTGTGGGAGGGGGAGAAAGAGTCAAAGAAGGGGAACAGTTTAGTGAAGGAGCTAGCAGAGATAACCCATGGACATGAATAACATGTGGGATTGACTGTGGGAATGGAGATAGGGAGAGTGAGGCAGGGTAGAGGAGTGGGGGAAAATGGGAGAAACATAATATAGCAAAAATAAAATAAAACTAGAGTGAAAAAACGATTGGAAGTGTGATGAACAAGGTTTAAAAATCAGCTCTGTCACTTACTGTGTGAATTTACACATTAGGGTGCTAAGATGTTCTTCCTTAATTGGACCTCCTAATGAGCTTCTAAATAAGTCTACACTTTAATACTTTAAATATATTATCATCCAGATTTGTTATATATACAGGGTACATGCAATAAAGTGGAAAAATTTTAGTAAAATAACATACCACAGAAGTGTTATATTTTTAAATAAATTTATTCTTATATGTAAATACATAAATACAGCCATTATTATTTTTTTAATGTTCAAAAAAGTTTCCATTTGCTGCAATAACAGACTTAATTCAACTTCAGAATCTTGAGCACACTTTAATTAACTTTTCTTTATCCATGGACATCATATTCTCAATCTTAGCTTTAACAGACCCTTTATTGGAATGAGGTTGTTTATTAACTTCTCTCTCACAAATGCTACATACATAATATTCCAAAGCATTTGCATCTGGTGAACTAAGCTACCAGATTTCCTTTGACCAGAATTCAGGAATATTGACACCAAGAAATTCTTGCACCATTTTGGCATTATGTGCTGGTGCACATCTTGTTGGAAAATAAAATAACATCCATTTACAACTTGCTTCATTCACAGTCCAAGAAGGTCTCCCAAAACAGCAAAGTAAATATCAACAGTAACCTACAAACCTTGTGGACAAAAATACAGGATCAATGTATCTCCTTCATTACTGACAACACCTAACACCATCACTATAGCAGGAAATTTCTTTTTCATGACAACTGGGACTTCATTAAGATTCTCATAGAGCCTCATGTTGTTTCTTTTTATTTTTTCCTATTTTTAAAATTTAATTTTATTGTTATTATATCCATCCCCTTTTTCCTCCCCTCTGTCCCCTTCCCAACCACCCACTCCCCCCCAAAGTGAATCCCACTTGCTGTCCATATCCATGGTTCTTCCATGCTGGTTCCTTGATTAAACTGTTTGCCTTCATTGCCTCTTCCTCTTTGCCTCTTCCCCTCTTGCCCTCCTGTTTGCCTACTGAAGGTCTATTCATTGTATTCATATGTCTGGTTCTGTTTTGCTTGTTTGTTTGTTTTGTTCATTATTATCCTGTAATGGGTGAGATCATATGATATTTGTCTTTCACTGACTGGCTTATTTCATTAAGCATAATACTTTCTAGTTCCATCCATGTTGTTGCAAAGGGTAGGAGTTCATTCCTTCTTTCTGCTGTGTAGTACTCCATTGTGCAAATGTACCAAAGTATTTTGATCCAGTCATCCACTGATGAGCACTTAGTCTCTTTCCAGCACTTGCCTATTATAAATAGGGCTGCTATGAACATAAGGGTACATAGGTTCATATAAATTGGTGTTTCAGGGTTCCTCGGGTATAATCAAAGTAGTGGAATTGATGCATCAAAAGGCAGATCTACTTTTAGTTTTTTAAGAAAAATCCATACTGTTTTCCATAGTGGCTGCACCAGCCTGCATTCCTACCAACAACACACCAGGGTTCCCTTTTCCCCACATCCTCGCCAACACGTGTTGTTTGTTGATTTGTTGATGATTGCCATTCTGACAGATGTGAGGTGGTATCTTATTGTGGTTTTAATTTGCATCTCTCTGATGACTAGTGACGTTGAGCATTCTTTCATATGCCTCTGGGTCCTTTGTATATCTTCCTCAGAGAGTTGTCTGTTCAGGTCCTTTCCCCATTTTTTTAATTGGGCTGTCTGTTTCCCTGGTGTTGAGTCCCATAAGTTCTTTATATATTTTGGATATCAAACCCTTGTCTGTGGTATCATTGGCAAATATGTCTTCCCATTCAGTTGGTTCCCTTTGAATTTTGCTGGTGTTTACTTTAGCCGAACAGCAATTTTTCAGTTTGATATAGTCCCATTTGTTTATTTGTTCTTTGATTTCTTTTACACTTGGAGAAGTATCAGTAAACATATTTCTGCATAGGAGATCTAAAATTTTACTGCCTATACTTTCCTGTAGGACTTTTATGTTGTCACTGCTTATGTTTAAGTCCCTTATCCATCTTGAGTTTATTCTGGTGTATGGTGTAAGTTGGTGGTGTAGTTTCATTCTTTTGCATGTAGCTGTCTAGTTCTCCCATTACCACCTGTTGAAGAGACTGTTTTTACTTCATTTTGTGTTCCTTCCCCTTTTGTTGAATATTAATTGACCGTAGAGTCCTGGGTTTATTTCTGGGGTCTCTATTCTGTTCCATTGATCTATATGTCTATTTTTATGCTAGTACCAGACAGTTTTTTTAAAAAAATTATTGTTGTTGTATTACATCCATCCCCTTTTTGCTCCCCTCTGGCTCCCTCCCCACCCACCCATTCCCCCCAAAGTTAATCCCACCTGTTGTCCATGTCCATGGTTCATTTATACTAGGTTCTTGTCTAAGCTGCTCCCCTTCCTTGCCTCTGTCTCCCCCCTCCCCCCCAACCCCTTTCCCCCTGACCACTGAAGGCCTATTCATTGTATTCATATATTTGGTTCTGTTTTGCTTGTTGTTAGTTTTGTTCATTATTGTCTCATAATGGGTAAGATCATATGATATTTGTCCTTCACTGACTGGCTTATTTCACTAAACATAATACTCTCCAGTTCCATCCACGTTGTTGCAAAGGGTACAAGTTCCTTCTTGCTATATAGAATTCCATTGTATAAATGTACCAAAGATTTTTGATCCAATCATCTACTGTTGGGCACACTTAGGCTGTTTCCAGCACTTGGCAATTGTAAATAATGCTGCTATGAACATAGGTGTACATAGGTTCTTATGAATTGGTGTTTCAGGATTCTTTGGGTATAGTCCAAGTAGTGGAATTGCTGGATCAAAAGGCAGTTCCATTTTTAGTTTTTTAAGGAAACCCCATACTGTTTTCCACAGTGGCTGCACCAGCCTACATTCCCACCAACAGTGTATGAGGGTTCCCTTTGCCCCG
>PVIW01008487.1:0-46292 GCA_004026585.1 Noctilio leporinus
AAATGTACCAAAGTTTTTTTGATCCAATCATCCACTGATGGGCACTTAGGCTGTTTCCAGCACTTGGCTATTGTAAATAGTGCCGCTATGAACATAGGTGTGCATAGGTTCTTATGAATTGGTGTTTCAGGATTCTTTGGGTATAGTCCAAGTAGTGGAATTGCTGGATCAAAAGGCAGTTCCATTTTTAGTTTTTTAATGAAACCCCGTATTATGCTTAGTGAAATAAGCCAGTCAGTGAAGGACAAATATCATATGATCTCACCCATTATGGGACAATAATGAGCAAAACTAACAACAAGCAAAACAGAACCAAGTATATGACTACAAAGAATAGGCCTTCAGTGGTCAGGGGGAAAGGGGTTGAGGGGAGGGGGGAAGGGGGGGCAGAGGCAAGAAAGGGGAGCAGCTTAGAAAAGAACCTAGTATAAAGGAACCATGGACATGGACAACAGGTGGGACTGACTTTGGGGGGAATGGATGGGTGGGGAGGGGGACAGAGGGGAGCAAAAAGTGGATGGATGTAATACAACAACAATAAAATTAAAAATAATAATAATAATAAATAAAATCTTTAAAAATAATCTTGAGATTTTTATTATTATTATTAATTTTATTTTATTGTTGTATTACATCCATCCCCTTTTTCCTTCCTTCTGTCTGCTTTCCCACCCACGCACTCTCCCACGGCAAAGTCAACTCCACTTGTCCATTTCCATGGTTCTTCCATGCTAGTTCCTTGACTATACTGCTCCCCTTCTTTGCCTCCTCATCCCCCCTCCTCCACTCCTCTTCCCACTGAAAGTCTATTCATTGTATTCTTGTATCTGGTTCTGTTTTGCTTGTTTGTTTATTTTGTTCATTAGTGTCCTATAATGGGTGAGGTCATATGGTATTTGTCTTTCACTGACTGGCTTCTTTTACTAAGCATAATACTCTCCAGTTCCATCCATGTTGTTGCACAGGGTAGGAGCTCCTTCTTTCTTTCTGCTGTGTAATATTGTATGATGTAAATGTACCAAAGGTTTTTGTTCCAATCATCCACCAGCCCTGAGATTTTTAAATGTGCAGTTAATGTACCCACCTTTTTTTCACTAATTCTCTTACCCCTTTGTTACCCTACCAGCAACTTATTTTCCCACTTTCAGGTTAACTAATTTGAACAGTAATTTTGGCATTGGGAAAGAGGCATAAATAGCTTATATTTGCATTAAATTCCTAACATAATGTCCAGGACATCCCTGCTATGATAGCTAACATTTCTTGACTCCTTCCTATGGCAAGCATATAGGATTTTACATGGATTAACTCATTTAATTCTCGTGAGAACCCTATGTTGGAGGTGAGTTCTATTATCTCCATTTTCAAATAAGGCATAAAGAGTTGAAATAACTTGCCTTAATTTCACACAGCTAGAAAGTTGCATTGCACATGATAAGCTCTCAGTAACAAGTGGTGATGCTATGCAACTTTAATGAGCATTATTATCACTAAATATTTTAATGTAAGATGTTGAAACTGAAGTGTTCTTTACAGGCTTCATCCAAACCCTCACTTTCTGTGGAGGTATTGAGACTCAGAAAAGTAAAGTAAATGGCTGAGGTAAGATGTCCCTGGGGGTAAATGCCAGAGGCAGGACTTGAAACTAGGGTTCCTCGCTCTCCCATGTTGTGAGCTTTCCACCCTCTGTGGCTTCCTAGTGGGAAAGGACAGAATTCAACATAAAACCTTTTAAAGTCACTTTATCTCCCTTTTATTTGTCCTTGTTGTCAGTCCTAACATTGTGTTAGGACTGAGGCTGGTTTAGAACACACTTAAGAAAATTACCTAGCAAGACTGATGATATGACTGTCAGGAAATTCTTGGAAATAATAATGAAAAAAATTTTTGTTTACTCTTCTGTAAGAGAAATGCTAACCATTACTCAGGTTGTATGAGGAAAAGTTAGTGGTGCATTCACTTTCAAAAAGTCTTTCAGACCTGGCTGGTGGCACAGTGGATAAGGTGCCAGCCTGTGAACCCAAAGGTCACTGGTTCGATTCCCAGCCAGGGCACATAATCAGGTTGCAAGTTGTTTCCAGCCAGATCTGTGGCTGGAGGCAGGTGAAAGACAACCATACATTGATGTCTGTTTCTCTCTCTCTCTGCCTCTCTCCCTACCCCTCTCTCTAAAAACTAATAAATAAAATCTTTAAAAAAGTCTTTCATTTTTTAAATATCCTTAATTCCAGGAATTTTCCATCATTTGTCCCTGCCTATGGTCCCTGTGATTTGAATTCTTAGGTCTGGCATCCTCAGGGAAGAGCTGCATCTCTGTCTTCCCAGATGATGCTAACTTTGTGTGAGCCAGCAGAAATAAGTATAGGGCTCTCACCGAAGGGTGGCAGTGCTTCTGGGACCAACAGGTGATTGCCAGTGACAGTGACAAAAAAGACAAGAGCAGTTTACCCTTCACAAATATGGATAATTAAACAGAATGCAAAGCTGTATAGAGATTTAAAAAGTTCAGTGGGAGTCTTGGGAGCTTTCCAAACTTTTGAAGATTCATACAAAATGAACCTTTACCTTTTCTTAGTTCATTCTCAGCTAATAAAAATATCAATTGCAGTTATAATCCTCATGAGTCCTTCAAGAAGAAAATCATCAGAAAGAACAAATGTTAAGATACCTCTATCCATGGAAACCTGATCTAACTACAGGAAAATACTCATTCTCTTTAGACAACTTTCTGGCAAGCTGCTTTCCCATCTTAAGTGCATGCAAATACATTGCATTTTCAAGTGGAAGAAATTTCTCTAGTTTTAGAAATGAGGAAAAAGCAATGCTACCATGTGCTTTGAGGGGAAGTATTAAGGCTGAATTCCAAACTCTGAGTCAGTCTCATAGACCAGAAACATTTCAGCTTGAGATGTGTATCCTGAGGCCAAGGTAGAACCAGAATGGGAAGAGCCTGGTGCTTTCTTTGAATAACACATGTAAGCAAGGTGGTGTAGCTTGAAGATTGAAGTCTTCAGCTCTCATCTGAGGCCCATCACTTTATGGCCATGTCACCTACCTTCTAGGAGTACCAGTTTTATATCAAAGAATCTTACACTATTAATAAGATCATCACTATTAACATAAACTAAGTAGTGAACATTAGTCAGGTGTTTATTATAATCTGGACACTTTTCTCAGTACTTTCCCTGTGCTATATCATTGCCTTTTTCCTGCACTGCTATGAGGAAGGTAACATTAAGTTGAATCATACAAAATTACCAATATTTTACCATTTCTTACCTAAAATAATCATTTCATATACTGCAATCTAATATGGCCTATTTTACAGATGAGAAAACTGAGGCATACAAAATGCTAAGTAACTTGGACCCAAAATTCATATGCTATAGAGGTAGTAACAAGCAATATCTACTTCCTAAAGCTTGTTTAAGGATTAGATAAGATGATGCATGTAAAGTACCTACCATAGAGCCTAGCAAGAATAATTGCTCAATAAATAATAACTACTATTATGAACAAATTTAGACTGAGGACAGGGCCAGCTACATAATTTGTAAGAGCCAGCACAAAATTAAAATATGAATCCCTTGCTCAAATATCAGGAAGAGGGTGCCATAAAAGTTACAAAAATATAAAACAATTTTTTCTTTCTTCTACAGACTCTCTCTAGATGTATCTTAGTGATTTTTTTGTTACTATTTAATATCGCATAAACTTGAGCACAGAGACATTTGCTAGGCAAGTATAGACCCTAAAAGGTGCTCAGGGATCTCATGAGGCCTACTAGCTGCCAGATTACTCCTGTTGCCAGATGCCAGATGGCCACAGTGCCCCAGCTGAGGCTTGAGTGCAGAGAAGTCAGGCCAGGCATTTCTATTTTCCCAGACCACCACCCTCAACCTATGACAAACAGGAGATCTTCACTCCAGGACACACTGAATTCCTGGCTTAACACATTGTTGACTGGCATTTTTATAGCAAAAGCTAATACCAAGTGCAAGCACAAGTTAACTCATTATTGGTCTACAATGCTTGGGCTTGAAAGCATTTTTTTCATGACCGGTCAACAATGTGTTAAGTTAGATCAAAGATTCACTTCTGCCTACTTGCTGAATGTGTGTTGATGCTGCCAGTCTGACGCAGGGACAGCTGCAGCAATGTCCCACCCTGGTCATTTTTAGTGCATGCATGTCTAACTCTGACCTCCCCCATTTCTGAATCCAGGCTCCTGCCAGGGAAAGAGGAACACTCACAGTAGTCTCTGGAAGTTGATATGGAGGGAGAGGCCAGGTTGGGCCCAGGAGTACCAGGTTGGGGGAGAGGAGATGAAAACTCATCCCATAGAGGGGAGTGGGATGGGAAATAATCTGTCTTTCAGCCTTACTCTACTACCAAACTTTATTTATAAAACATAAAGTCAAAGATAAAATTATTAAAAAATTAACACAGTGACCACAGAGCATTCAACCAAACTCAGAGCCCTCCTAAGCTTATAGTTGTAGGCAGCTACCCTGCTTACATGCCTACAAAGCTTTCACTGACTAAGCACCTTCTTGGTACAAGCCTGTGTGCCAGTTGGGAAACTGACTGCAGGAAGGACTCAGAACCTACCCAGAACAGAGGCAACACAACTTAGTGCTATGGTGAGCACTGTGTAGGCTTCAGGGCTCCAGAATGAATCTGCCATTGAAAGGGTGCTAAGAGGCAGCCACATGAGATTCAAGAGGAAGATATTCACTCATCTCACAGGCCTTCTCTGGGCTGTCAGCCTGAATTCCAGGCCAGGTTTGTTCCCCTGCCCTCCCATCACCACCTGGCTACTACAAACTTCTTACAATTTCCTCAAACTTTTATCCTTAGACATCAAAAAAGATATCTGTAATTGTGGTTTGATGTAAAGCCTTCTTTATTACGTAACTCCTATGACAAATAATAAAATTCTAGACCTTAGATTTCTAACCATAGAAAATAGTGCTATTCCCTTCTCTGATGATGGCTCTTGGGCTCCTCAGCAGATCTTTTAGTCCCCTATTTCAAAGATGGGTAAGACAGATGCTCAAAAAAGAAACACTGTGGAGTTTAGCTAGTTAATGTAGTTAAAGTACTTTGAAGATATAATGTGCTACATTAATCCTACATTCCATTATACTAATAAATGCTCAACCATCACACATTGGAATATCCAGAAAGGGACATTTGATTCATGATGAGTCAAAAGTGATTTCATTGGTTGTAGACCTTTGTTTTTTAATTGCTTGGAATATTTTTTGCCATTCCCTTCTGGCTTGTAGTGTTTCTATTGAGAAATCAGCTGATAACCTTATTGGAGCCCCCTTGTATGTTATTAACTGTTTCTCTCTTGTTGCTTTTAGGATTCTCTGTCATTGAAATCTGCCATTTTAATGATGATGTGCTTTGGAGTCGGGCTGTTTGGGTTCATCTTCATTGGGACCCTCTGTGCTTCCTGCATTTGCATGACTTTTTCTCTCCTTAAATTAGGGAAGTTTGGTAATATCACAATTGATATTACTTTAAAAAGTAATTATTTAAACAAATGAATTAATGTAAGCATTTTGAAATAATGAAAAGGAAACTTTGTATTAATATGATTTGAGGGCCTGACAGAAGGCAGCAATTAAATGGCGAATTGTTTGGGTTTGAAGAAAAAAGAAGCACATATTAGTGGTTGCAGAACAGACAGGAGGATGTTAAGAAGAATAAAGGAAATGGAGAAGCCAAAGAACTTATATGCATGATACATGGACATGAACCAAGGGGGGCATTGCTGGAGGGAATAGGGGTACTAGGTGGAGGGACAATTACAATAGCAAAATGAATAAAATATATTTTAAAAGCAGATGGGCAGAGGAAGAGAAACCCAGAAAGAGGACTGAAGAGGTAACCAGAGGTATCATAGGAAAACCAAGAGAATAAAATATCACAAATTTTATAGAGAGTGGGTGTAAGAGAAGGAATGGTCCATAGGGTTAGAAGTGTTGAGAGATAGAGTCAAAAACTGAAATACACCCACTAGATGTAACAAAAAGGATGCCATGACAAAGTTGGAAAGAACAGGTTCAGTAGAATAATGTGGGCTGAAGCCATATTGCAGTGGGTTGAGGGTTGAATATGAGATGGGGATGAAGAGACATGAAGCAGAGATGAAATCTTTTTAAAAAAGCTATAGGCTGAGAAGGGAAGGAGGCTGTTGCAGCTAAATATGGAGCAGAATGTGAATGTTTTAGGAAGCAACCACTTGAGTCAAAGTCTTACCTCACATTTGTCATGTTCCATTCTTAACTGTCTCAAAGTCTTTAAAAGTAGTTTTATTAAACTTAAAATTCAGTATTATAAAATTCATCCATTTGAAGTATATGTACATTTCAAAGGCCTTTAATAACATTAAAACATTGTCCAACCTTAAAAAAAAAGTTATTTAAAATGTTGACTTTGGCTCTAAGCATAGGGAGAGTTTTATGTGCATCATATAATTCAATAATTACTATATTAACCATTTATTTATATTAATTACAGGAGTAAGTAGAGTTCTGTAATATTCTAGACTAATGCAAAGATCATAAGGAAGATCTCCCCATTGAAGGGTTTAATTGATGTATTTGCCTTGTAGAAAAAATTGCTTTTTTTTTCTTCATAGGTATATTTAATCCATTTAAAGCGATTTTCTTTTATTATCCCTCTCCCACTGCCTTACACTGCCTCTGGGATTCCACGGCAATTAGCCATTTGTGTAGATGAACAAGAGGCCTTAACATGTAGCAATACTTAGATTTCTTCTTCTTTTTATTTCTCTTGGGCCCATCACTTTATTCAGGATTAATTTCTGGTAGTGGAAGTTCTGGGTCAGAACCCAGGTTATTTTTAATTTTAACTGATATTACCTAAAAAGGCTGTACCAATTTATAAGGCAGAAAATGCTATTTTTAGGATACCTAAAAATTCAGATATTTGTTGACATAATGGATAAAATATGTTTTAATATTAGTTCTTTAATTATGTGAAGTTTATTTTCTAACTTATTTTGATTTCTAGCAATATCTATTTTCTTTGAATTTTTCATTTTAGCCATATGGTTTATTAATTACTTTTTTGTGTGAAGAGCAACCTATTTTTGTTCTATCATTGTATCATCCCATGGAGTTGCATTCAAGATCAGAAACAGAGTTTTTAAAGGTCTCAGACACCTCTTTCAATCACCAAAAAGGTAGCCTTCTACTTGCCTCTTTACTATTCCCCCTATGGAATATTCTCAACTTACTGATTCACTGAGTGAACAGAACTTTTTTCAGAAGTATGATGTGCATAGAGTAATTCATGGTCCCTATTTTAACCTGATTTATCTTTTAATATCTGAGTTCTAACTATTCTGTTTATAATCCATTTCTGACATTTGGACAGATTTGTCTAGCTTCTATTTATATAGGCCTGGGTTTCAACTCATGTTGCTAGCATACTCTCCCACTGTGGTATCTTTGTAGTGTATTATCCTAGGCAGGTGCTGGGGACCTACTGACCTAATCCTAGCCCTTGGTGGACATGCAGACAGTTATAGTAAGAAATGCTTTGCAAATGGTATCTGATGTAGCACAGTTAGGATTAATCTTTTCTTTTCCTTAATTAAGATTAATCTTAACCAAATCGAGTTAAGATTAAGACCAATTAATAAAAATACATTGCTTACAAATAATTATCTATAGAGGAAAAGTCAACAAAAGTATCTTTTTCTATGTAGTGTTAAACACTTAAGTGTTTAAAGGGAATGAGGAACAACTTGAAATGAATCAGAAAACACCTTCATATTAATCATTCTTTTCATATACTTCAAATTTGTACTTAATGCTTTTCTTCTCCTGGACATCAGAAAGAACACCAGAATATTTAGGAAGAAGTTTATATCTTTCCAAATCAATTTCTGGCAAAAATGTGTCACTTTCAAATTCCTGCATGATCCTTGTCACAAATAGTCTAAGATGGCTTGGCTTGTTCATGGCTTCCTTATAAACAGAACTGCCACTCACTATCTAAACCATGCACACTTTATTTGTTAATTCTGGTTCCTCATAAGTTTTAAGGCATCATGCAGACTTTGGCAAGAAAATGGGCTCCTTTTGGGGGTTCCTTGAGTTCTCTGCTGAGAACTAAATTAATCCTATCCTTCAAAGGTCGATTCTTCTTGGGAATGGAGGACTAGGTTTTTCTACAAATAATCACCAAATTTTGTTTCTGCTGTAGTGGTTGTGTCATTCTTCGGAAATACTTGAATTCATTCCTGAACGGGGGCCAAGGTAGGTCTCTGTTCTTCCCAATGCCCATGTTCTGGGATACAACAACAATGAAGTTTAGGGTATGAACCATAACAGTGGCATCAAAACCTCTGGAGCTGTCTGGCCACAGCATAATTTCCCGCAAAGGTGGGCATGAAATTGTCTATTTCTTTATGAGTACCAGAGACATTTTGTGAGTAAATAATAGGAACTGATTTTTCTGAAGCCCTGGACTTTGGAACAAATTTTAAAAGCATGAAGTGTTAAAAGTTTAACATGAAGTCATAGAGTGATTTTAAGCCTAGAATTTGAAAGATATTAAGGAAGGCCTATTCTTCTTCAAAAATATATTTTATTGATTATGTTATTATGGTTGTCCCATTCCCTCCCTCCCTTTGCATTCCTCTACCTGGTACCTCTCATTCCCTTTGGTGATCTCCCTGCCACTTAGTTTATGGGACATGCATAAAAGTCCTTTGCCTACTCCATTGCCTATACTGTTCTTAACACCTCCCATCTATTCTATACCTACCAATTTGTATTTATTAATCCCTGCCTCTTTTCTTCCATTTCCCCCCTTCATCCTCCCAACTGACAACCCTAAAAATGATCTCCATTCCTATGATTACATTTCTGTTCTGCTTGTTTACTTAGTTTCTGAGGTTAAATTGTTGATAGTTGTGAATTTACTGCCATTTTAATGTTCTAGTTTTTTATCTTTTTCTTAAATAAGTCCCTTTAACATTTCATAGAATAATGGCTTGATGATGATGAACTCCTTTAGCCTTACCTTTCTGGGAAGTACTTTATCTGCCATTCCATACTAAATAATAGCTTTCTTGGATAGAGTAATCTAGATTGTAGGTCCTTGCTTTTCATTACTTTGAATACTCCTTCTCAATCCATTCTAGCTTGTAAAGTTTCTTTTGAGAAATCAGTTGACAGTCTTATGGGAAATCCTTTGTAGGTAACTGCTTTCTCCTGCTGCTTTTAAGATTCTCTCTTTATTTTTAAACTTTGGCATTTTAATTACAATGTGTCTTGGTGTGGTCCTCTTTGTGTTTATCTTGTTTGGGTCTCTCTGTGCTTCCTGGACTTCTATGTCTATTTCCTTCACCAAGTTAAGGATTTTTAAAAATTATTTTTTTAAAATAAGTTTTCAATTTCTTGCTCTTTCTCTCCTCCTTCTGGCACACCCATGATTCAAACGGTAGTACATTTGAAGTTGTTTCAGAGGCTCCTTAGCTTATCCTTGTTTTTTTTTTTGTTTTGTTTTTTTTTTTGTTTGTTTTCTTTTTAAATTCTTTTTCCTTCTTACTATTCTAATTTAATGCTTTTTCTTCCTTATGTTCCAAGTCATTGATTTGATTCTCAGTTTCATCCACTGCACTGTTGATTCCCTATACCTTTTTCTTTATTTCACTTTGTGTAACCTTCTTTACACTTTTGAAGTACCCAATGAGTTGCTTTAGCATCCTAATAACCAGTTTTTAGAAATCTTCATCTAACAGATTGCTTATCTCTATTTTATTTTGTTCTTTTCCTAGAGTTTTTTTTCTTTCTGTTTCTTCATTTGGGCCATAGTTGTCTAACTCTTCAGTTTGGCAGCCTCCCTGTGTTTGTTCCTATGTATTAGGTAGAGCTGCTTTGACTCCTTTGCTTAGTCGAGTGATTTATTGTAAAAAAAAAAAAAAAAAAATCACTAGTAAGTTGGATGGGACAGAGCCTTAGATAATAGCCAAGTTGGGACAACCTATTTGAACCAGGGTGATGGAGTCTTTGATATGTTGTAACTGCTCCATGGCTCTGTGTAGGAGAGGGCTCAGAAAGGTCACAATACCTCTACCTGGCCTCTAGAGTTTTGTCTAGGAGGAATATGTCCCTTGGCACTTTCCCTCATGCCAGATACTTCAATTTCTCCCTGTATGCCACTGGTGCCCTTCCAGCTGCTGTCCCCATCCTGAAGCCCAGGGGGAGTGAGTATAAGTCTTACATCTGTTGCAGGCCCTTTAAGAGGAGATGCTAGGGAACCCTGCATTTCCTCCTGCTGCCCAAACCCTCATTGGATTTTATAGCCAGAAGTTAGAAGTTATGGGGACTTACACTTCCGACACTGAAACCCTGGGCTGGGTCATCGGGTGTGGGGCCAGGATCCCATGCTCCTAAGGTATCCCTCCTTATTTTTATCCACCACACATGGGTGTGGGACTGTCAGTTTTAGATCTCTGCTCCTCCTACCCATCTGGATGAATGTAATTAAAAAAAAAAAACAAACAAAAAAAAAACTCTTGGTGTTTGGACTTCCATACAGCTTGACTTTCTGATGATCCTAGGTGATGGTTGTTTTTGTAGTTTATTTGTAATATTTGCTGAGGTTTTGTGAAGAGGTGAACTATTTCATCTATGCCTCCATCTTGACCAGAAGTTGGGAAGGCTAGTCTCTGCTCCCGTTCATTTGGTTCTCAAATTTGGCATCAGGAAAATGAGAAAGCCCTAACACCAATACAATATCACCTGGGCAAATCTCTCCAGAGGCTCTCTGAAGGTTGCAATGGGCAACGTCCTTGTGCTGCAGTAACAATTGACTCAAGTCAGTTTGGTGGAACATAACTTCTTTTTATCACTTTTGCTATGTAACCAATCAGAGATTCAAACCAATGGAGGTTCCATTTCCATGTGTGATCTTACCATTTCTTAAGTAATCACAGGCAGCTCAGCAAATTACACTCAGAAGTGACAAGTGTTTAACTTGAACTTATATTTCATGGGCAAGTTAAGTCATATAACCAAACTTAACTTTAAAGGAAGGGTTGGAAAGTACAACCTTACTATGTGTCCTAGAAGAAATATCGGGTGAGCAATATTAATGACTCCCACAGAAAGATATATGCAATCTGGTATGCTAAACTAATGTTGAGAGGTGAGCCAAATTTGCAGTATTACCCAGTACCATGTTCAACAACTCTATCCCCAACACTATGACAAACCCCCAAGACTCTGGAAAGATAAATATTATTTTTCTAAATCACTTTTCTTTCATTTTTAGAGCAACATCTTTTTATTATTACAAAATGTGCTATTACTGTAGAAATTCATAAGACATAAAAAATAAAAGAAAAATTACCAGTAATCATATTTCCCAGAGACAACCATTGTAACCATTTGGTAGTATGTCTTTACTATACTGGTTTGTCTTGTTTTATCATGTTTTCTCTTTTCTAAGTCTAAATATATTATTGCTATCTCTACTGAGCATTTGACAGTTCTTACTTTCTGGTCTCTCCCTTTAATTGTACTCATTAGAAACTCCTTTTTTTTTTTTTCTTTCCTGACTTCTCCATAGGCCTCTTTTACTCAGAAACATTTATTTCTTTCTGTTTTCCTCTTGATGGAGCTGAAGGGGAAGCTTACAGTTAAATATTTATGAGGAAGCAAAACTTTATCTGGCTAATATTTATCAATTTTATGGAATAATTACACTGAAATTTTATATCAGTGGCCTCCAACCCTTTCCTCCAATTTTCCAAAGGTCCTTTTTAGAAAGAGAATGTGGAAGAGAGAAATTCCTATCTAACATCAATTTCTTCCTCCAATGTGTTGACAATTGCCCTTGAATGTCTTTAACAGCATTGAATCAAATTTATGATGTTCTTTGTTCACAATCAAGTCATCTCTTTATGACATTTTTAGCTCCCTTTTCACCCTGATGTGTCGAGTTTTACTGCTTCATATTATTTTAGTTTTTTGCTTCTTTCCTTCTTGAATCACTTTTCTTCACGGCACTGAATTACATCATTTGGTAAGAGTGGTAAGCTCTCTTATTTTTTTGTATGAAAAAAAATCATGTTTTGTATTACCTTTAATCTTGAATGCTATACCAGTTTATCTTGATATTGAATTCTAGATATCTGAAATTATTTTGCTTACTTCAGAGCTATTATCTTTTTAAAATGTTTACTTTCAAAGAAGTATTTCTTGGAATAAAATTATAGATTGGTGGATATTTTCCTTAAGCATTTTGAAGATGTATTATCTTTTAAAATCCAATATATATATATTTTTAATATGCCAGTCTAATTCTTGTTTCATTATTGATAATCTGCCAATGGTAGGTCACTTCTAAAATAAACGGTGCTGCTTGATCTCAATCCACTGGTGTGTGTCCCTTGCATATTCATCTGCCCTTTAATGTGGGCTGTGACCAGTAACTTTCTTCTAATGAAGAGCATATGATGAAAGTGATGAGTTGTCATTTTAAAGATTAGGTTGTAGAAAAAGTCTGGTGTCCATGTTAGATGGTATCTATTTCTTTTCTACTTGGGTGCTCTGCTGAAGTCAGCTGCCATGTTGTGAGCTTCCCTATGGAGAAGCATACAAAAGCGTACATTTTGAGCTATCTCCAGTCAATAGCTCAAAAAAAAAAAAAAAAAAAAAAAGGTTTGTTTGTTTTGTTTTATTGTTATTGAGTTTTTTTTCTTTTTGTTTGCTTTGGTTGGTTTCAAATTGTTGTTTTGTTGGCTTTTTTGTTTATTTGTTTTGAGATATATCACACTAAGGTTAAAGTCAAATTACTGCCACTGTAATAATTCCTTTCTGTGTTGTTCTGCTACCAACTCAATACACAGCTTACTTTATTCATTTAATTTCATTTTCAGTTTATAAGGATGGCTTTAGTTTTCATTTTCATTTAATTTTGCATTATAATTATGTAAAATGTTTATATAATTCCAAAGTCTAAGATACAATCCAAATATATTAAAAAAGGTATGGCTTTTATCCCTTTACTCCCTTTTTGTGTCTGCTTTTTCCTATAAGGATCATTTTTTAGAAAATGGCATGGTTGTCTTACTATTTTTGGAGAAGGTTATAGCAAAAATGATTCATGTGTGTGTATTCTCATACCTTTATCTTTTTAAGGTAAATGAGTACATGTAAACTTCTTTTCCTACTTGATTTCTTTTACTACCTATACATCCTGAAAATTTTAGATGTCTTTGTTCTGTTTACATACAGAACACCTAAGGGTATGAGTTGAAGAATTTTCACAAAGTGAATCCATCCATGTGAACATCACCTAGATCAACAAATACCAAAATCCTGAAGACTTTCTCTTGCACTCTTCAAAGTACTTTTCCCATAATCCTCAAAGGTAACTTCAATTGTAATTCCTATGACCCTAGATTAATTTTCCTGTTTTTTGAAGTTTCAACACATACAATCATACATTACTTACTGATTTGTGTCTGGATACTCACCACTGCTTGCGAGATTTATCCATATTGTTATATGTAGAAGCAGACCATTCATTTCTATTGTTGGATAGTGTTCTATTATATAAATATAGCATAATTTATTCATCTAAAAATGTTGAATGATATTTGGGCTTTTCAGCTTGAGGCTTTAAAAATAATATGGCAGGCCCTGGCTGGTGGCAGGGTGGATAAGGCACCAGCCTCCAAACCCAAAGATTGCTGGTTCAATTCCCAACTAGGGCACATATAACCAGATCTCAAGCCAGGTCTCAAGCCAGATCTCTGGCTGGAGGCAGGTTAAAGGCAACCATACATTGAAGTCTCCCTCTCTGCCTGTCTCCCTGTCCCTCTCTCTAAAAAATAATAAATAAAATCTTTAAAAGAATAGTGTCCCTATGAACCTTCTGGAGGAGATCTTTTGTTGCAAAATATTTACTTTTCTTTTGGCTTTCTATGAATATAATTGTGGGATCATAGGATATGCATATATTTAATATTATATATATTTATTACATATTTAGTAGACACTAATTTCCAATATAGCTGTGCCAATGTATACTTTTCCAAATAGTATTTGAAAGTTCTAGCTATTTAACATGCTCAGTAACATGTGATATAGTTGTCAAATCTTTTATTTTTTGCAGGTGTAAGGCAACATTGTATTATGGCTTTGATTTGAATTTCTATGATGACTAACAAGGTTAAGCACATACCATGTATTTGTTGGCCTTCTGGATAATTTATGAAATGTCTTCTTCAAGTCTATTACCCATTTTTCTAAAGATGTACACGTTTGTCATTTATTTATTTATTTATTTTATTGTTGTTATATTACATCCATCCCCCTTTTCCTCCTCTCTGTCCTCTTCTGAACTCACCCATTCCCCAACAAAGTCAACCCCGCCTGTTGTCCATGTCCATGGTTCCTTTATATTAGGTTCTTGTCTAAACTGCACCCCCTTCTTGCCTCTTCATCCCCCTCCTCCCAACCCCCTTCCCCCTGACCACTGAAGTACTATTCCCTATATTCATATATCTGGTTCTCTTTTGCTTGTTAGTTTTGTTCATTATTGTACTGTAATGGGTGAGATCATATGGTATTTGTCCTTCACTGACTGGCTTATTTCATCAAGCATAATTCTTACTAGTTCCATCCATGTTGTTGCAAAGGTTAGGAGTTCCTTCTTTCTGCTGTATAGTATTTCATTGTGTAAATTTACACAATGTTTTTTGTAATCACAATGTTTTTTGGATCAAAGTTTTTTGATCCAATCATCCACTGATGGGCACTTAGGCTGTTTCCAGGACTTGACTATTGTAAACAGCATTGCTATGAACATAGGGGTATATAGGTTCTTATGAATTGGTGTTTCAGGATTCTTTGGGTATAGTCCAAGTAGTGGTATTGCTGGATCAAATGGCAGTTCCATATTTAGTTTTTTGAGGAAACTCCATACTGTTTTCCACAGTGGCGGCATCAGGCTGCATTCCCATCAACAGTGCACGAAGGTTCCCTTTAACCCGCATCCTCACCAACACTTGTTGTTTGTTGATTTGTTGATGATTGTCATTCTGAAAGGTGTGAGTGGGTATCTTCTGAAAGGTGTGAGGGGGTTTTAATTTGCATCTCTCTGATGGCTAGTGATGTAGAGCATTCTTCCATATGCATCTGGGATCTTTGTATATCTTCCTCAGTGAGGTGTCTGTTCAAGTCCTTTGCCCATTTTTTAATTGGGCTATCTGCCTCCCTGGGGTTGAGACACATTAGTTCTTTATATATTTTGGGGATGAAACCCTTGTTGGAGGTATCATGGGCAATTATGTTTTCCCATACAGCTGGTTCCCTTGAATTGTGCTGGTGTTTTCTTTAGCAGAACAGAAACTTTTCAATTGGACATAGTCCCAACTGTTGATTTGTACTTTTATTTCCTTTGCCCTTGGTGAAGTATCAGTAAACATATTTCAGTGTAGGATATCCAAAAATTTACTGCCTATATTTTTCTCCAGGACCTTTATGGTGGCACTGCTTATGTTCAAATTGTTTATCCATCTAGACTTTATTCTGGTGTATTATGTAAGTTGTGGGTCTAGTTTTATATTTTTCCATGTTGCAGTCTAGTTCTCCCAATACCACATGTTGAAGAGACTGTTTTTACTCCATTTGATGTTCCTTCCCCCTTTGTCAAATATTAGTTGACCATAGAGTGCTGGGTTAATTTCTGGGCTCTCTATTCTGTTCCATTGATCTATATGTCTATTCTTATGCCAGTAACATGCTGTTTTGATGACAGTAGCCTTGTAGTATTGTTTGACGTCTGGTATTGTGATTCCTCCTACCTTGTTCTTCTTTCTCAAGATTGCTGTGGCTTTTTGTAGGCGTTTTTGGCGCCACATAAATTTTTGAACTATTTTTTCTATTTCTGTGAAGTCTGTCATTGGTATTTTAATTGGGATTGCATTGAATATGTAGATTATATTGGGTAGTATGGACATTTTAATGATGTTAATTCTTCCCATCCATGAACATGGTATATGCTTCCATTTATTTGTATCTTCCTTGATTTCTTTCTTCATTGTTCTGTAGTTTTCTGAGCACAGGTCTTTTACCTCCTTAGTTAAGTTTATTCCTAGGTACTATATTTTTCTTGTTGCTATGGTAAATGGGATTTGTTTTTTCGCTTCTATTTCTGTTGTTTCATTATTGGTATACAAAAATGCTTTTGATTTCTGGATATTGACTTTATACCCAGCTACTTTGCTAAATTTGCTTATTAGGTTGAGTAAGCTTATGGTGGAGCCCATCGGGTATTGTATGTACACTATCATATCATCTGCAAATAATGACAGTTTGACTGCCTTCTTTCCAATTTGGATCCCTTTGATTCCTTTTTCTTCTCTGATGGCTATAGCTTGAACTTCCAAGACAATGTTGAATAGAAGTGGAGTATGTGGACCACCTTGTCTCGTTCCTGATCATAGAGGGGAAGCTTTCAGTTTTTGTCCATTAAGTATGATGTTGGCTTCAGGTTTCTCTTAGATGGACTTTATGATGTTCAGGTATGCTCCTTCTATTTCCATTTTGCTGAGGGCTTTTATCATCAATGGTTAGTGTACTTTATCAAATGCTTTTTCAGCATCTATTGATATGATCATATGGTTTTTATCTTTCAATTTGTTGATGTGGAGTATTACACTTATTGATTTACGAATGTTGTACCATCCTTGCATCCCTGGGATGAAGCCCACTTGATCATGGTGTATGATCTTTGTAATATACTGCTGAATCCAATTGGCCAATATTATGTTGAGAATTTTAGCATCTATGTTCATCAGAGATATTGGCCTGCAGCTTTCTTTCTTAGTTGTGTCTTGCTCTAGTTTTGCTCTAGAATAATATTGGTCTCATAGAAAGAATTTGGGAGTCATCCCTCTTCCTGTATTTTTTGGTATAGTTTGAGGAGGATAGGAGTTAGTTCTCCTTTAAATGTTTGGTAAAATTCACCTGTGTAGTCATCAGGTCCAGGGCTTTTGTGCTTTGGGAGATTTTGGATGACTTCTTGAATTTCACTAGTTGTTATTGGCCTATTGAGGCTTTCTGCTTCTTCTGGGTTCAGTTTTGGTAGATTATACCTTTCCAGAAATGTGTCCATTTCATCCAGGTTGTCATATTTTTTGTCATAGAGTTGTTTGTAATTTCTTACAATCTTTTGTATTTCTGAGGTATCAGTTGTGATTTCCCCTCTTTCAGTTCTGATTTTGTTTATTTGGGTCCTCTCTCTCTTTTTCTTGATGAGTCTGGATAAGGGCTTGCCAATTTTGTTTATTTTTTCAAAGAACCAGCTCCTGGACATGTTGATTTTTCAAATTGTAGTTTGAATATCTGATTTATTTAGTTCAGCTCTGATCTTGATGATTTCCTTCCTTCTACTTGCTCTGGGCTTTGTTTGCTGTTGCTCTTCTAGTTCTTGCATCTTTATGGTTAGGTTGTTTTTATAAACTTCTTGTGATCGTTTTAGGAAGGCCTGTATTGCTGAAAATTTCCCCTTCTGTACTGCCTTTGCTGTATCCCATAGGTTTTGGGCTGTTGTGTGTTCATTGTCATTTATTTCCAGGAACTTTTTTATTTCATCTTTGATCTCACTGTTAACCCCTTCATTGCTTAAAAGCATGTTATTCCGTCTCCACGAGTTAGGGAATTTTTTATTTTTTCCCTTGAGATTGTTTTCTAGTTTTAAGCCATTGTGATCTGGGAATATACTTTGTATGATTTCAATTTTCCTGTATTTGTGGAGGCTTGTCTTGTGATATACTATGTGGTCTATATTAGAGAATGATCCATGTGCATTTGAAAAGAATGTGTATGTTGCATCTTTGGGGTAAAAGACTCTGTATATTCAGTTAGGTCCATTTCCTCTAGACTGTTGTTCAATTCCAGAACATCTATAGGGATTTTTTGTTTGGAAGATCTGTCCATTGTTGATAGTGGGGTATTAATATCCCCTACTATTAATGTGTTGCTGTCTATGTCTTTTGTCAAGTCTTCCAAGATTTTCCTTATATATTTCGGAGCTCCTATGTTGGGTGTGTATATGTTTACCAGAGTTATTTCTTCTTGATGGATTGTTCCCTTAAGTATTATGAAATGTCCTTCTTTGTCCTTTTTTATGGCCTTCATTGTAAAATCTATTTTGTCTGAAATCAGTATTGCTATTCCATCTTTTTTTTTTCTTGTCCATTTGATTGATATATATTTTTTCATCCTTTCACTCTCAATCTTTGTCAAGCTTTTGTTCTGAGGTGGTCTCTTGAAGACAGCATATATGTGGGTCATATTTTCTTGTCCATTCAGCTACCCTATGTATTTTGATTGGTGCATTTAATCCATTTACATTTAAGGTTATTATTGATTGGTACTTATTCATTGCCATTTTCTCCCTTTGTATCTGTATTCCTCTTTGGCTTTCTCTGTTTCTTCATTTTATTTATTTGTTTATTTTAAAAGTATACCATTTAGCATTTCTTGTAATGCTGGTTTGGTAGAGATGTATTCTTGTAGTCTTTTTTTGTCTGGAAAACTCCTTAGTTCTCCTTCTATCTTGAATGAGAGCCTTGCTGAGTAGAGTATTCTTGGTTGCAGGCCTTTGTTTACCATGACTTGAAATACTTTTTGCCATTCCCTTCTGGCTTGAATTGTTTCTGTTGAATAATCATTTGATAGCCTTATTGGAGCCACTTTATATGTTATTTGTCTTTTCTCTCTTGATGCTTTTAGGATTCTCTCTTTGTCTTTGAAATGAGCCATTTTAATAATAATGTGCCTTGGTGTTGGTCTGTTTGGGTTGATCTTCATTGGGACCCTCTGTTCTTCCTGAACTTGATTAATGTTTTCATTCATCATGTTAGGGAAATTTTCTATCATGACCGTTTTGAAGAGGTTTTCCATTCCTTGTTTTTCTTCTCCTTCTGGTATCCCTATGATACGGATGTTGTTATGTTTCATGTTGTCTTGCATCTCTCTTAAACCCTCTTCAATCTTGTTCCGTCTTTTTTCATTTTCTTGTAGTGTCTTAGAGTATTTGTCTACATTGTCCTCCAACTTGCTGATCTGGTCCTCTGCTTCCTCTAGCCTGCTGTTGATTCCTTCTACTGTATTCTTCAATTCAGAAATTGTATTCTTCATTTCCTCCTGGCACTTATTGATAGTTTCTATGTCCTTTTTCATGTTGTTATAGCTCTCAGTAAGTTCCTTGTAACTTCCCTGGAGTTCTTTGTAGTTCTCCTGGAGTTGTTTACTGTTTTCTTTGATGGGACTGAGCTCATTGAGCTTCTCTATCATCATTCTTTTGAATTACTTATCTGATATTTCGGGTGCTTCTGTTTCATTTGGTGGTCATTCTGGGGATTCTTCCTTTCCTTTTGGTGATGGTCTGATTCCTTTTTTCCCCATTTTGGGTGTCTGTTGTTGCTTGCTTTTTATTTTATTTATTTATTTTTTCCTTGGATTAACCTGCTTTGCTTCCTTGCCTTAGTTGAGCACCCGTCTGTGTTAGGAGATTTGTGGAGTTCAATGTTGCAGTCTCCCAGATTTTCTCCACTTGTTGTTCTTGGTGTGTCCTTTATTTGGGCTGTCTGGTTGTATTCTGGACCCATGGGCTTTTAGCAGGAAAAAAATGAAAAAATAAATTAAAAAGATAATAATGATAAGAAGAAAGGGATTAGATTGCTGTTCACCCTTAATAATCTCTGATTGTTCCAGATGGAGCCAGGACCTGAGGGGTTTTAGCAGAAAAAAAAAAAAAAAAAATATATATATATATATATATATATATATATATATATATATATATATGATAAGCAAAAAGGGTTTAGGTGGCTGTTCACCCTTAATGATTCCTGATTCATCCAGGTGGAGCCGTGACCTCTGGGCTTATATTAGAGAGAGAAAGGAAAAAATCACAAGACAGAGAAAAACCAATATTAATAAAGGGTTTAGGTGTCTGTTCACCCTTTTTGATCTCTGAGTTGTGCAGGTGGAGCCAGGACCTGTGGGCTTTAACAGGAAGAAAAGAAAAAAAAAAAAAAAAGAAAAAGAAAAAGAAAAGAAAAAAGGAGGAGGGAAAAAACAAGAAAAAGGAAGAAAGAAAAGAATAAAGAAAGGGTTTAGATGGCTGGGGAAAGGAGGAATTCTTAGATTGAGGTCTGGGAATGTGTTGCAGCCAGAGAGTGAGTAGACTTTAAATCAAGAGTAGGGCGAGGGTCTTGGGTATTTAGGTAGATTGAGATGAGGGTGGGTGATTAAAAATACGTGAGAAGTAAGTTTTGAAAAGGATATGTTGGGGATTAATAGTTCGTGTAGCTCTCGGTATAACTCAGTTACTTGAGATTAGCAGCAATCCATTTCCTGAGGCTGCCTCTTTTTCTTGGTCAGGTCTCTGCACTCTATAGTCTAGCTAGTCTTGGAGTGGAAGGGCCTCTGATCATCATAGTCAGGGCTGATTCTGAGTGTCTGCCCCCAGGTAGGCTGGGTCTTCAGTAGCCTAGCTGGGTTTTAGGGCTGCTGGTATTCTGGGGCCTGCAGGGTGCCCCCTCCAACTCCTGGCAGAGGTTCCTGCCTGTGATGGGCACCTGGCACCTCTGCAGAGCAGCCTGCCACCTCACTGGTTCCTGTGTTGACTGGCCCTGCCCCTGCAGCTCCAGGAGGAGGCATCCCCCATCCACCAACAGTACCTGGGGTCTGCCAACACTGCCCAGCTCCCCCGGGAGAGAGCCAATCCTCCAAGCCAACCAGCTTTCTGAGGATTCCTTTGTGCTGCCTCTGTGATGTGCCTCTCCTTTTGCGTCTGTGGCCTTTGTCCCCGGAAATGGGCAGGTCAGTTGCCCCAGCTAAGAATTTCCTGCTCGCAGTTTGGAGTTTCTGCAGGAGCCCAGGGGCCTTTGTTGGTGCGCAGGGCTTGGCCTCCCCCCTAGCAGGGGCTTCAAGCTGCTGTTTCCCCTGTGGCCCAGCAGCACCGTTTTCAGCCCTCTCACCGCCCCAGCTGGTGCACTTCCCTGCTCCGCCATTCCTGCTCCCCACAGGACTCTTCTCCTTTGCCTCTAGCCCTGTGAGGAGCTTCCTCTCCCTGTTGTCATAGTGAGTCTCTCACACAGTCCCTCCCCTCAGAAGTTCAATTCCTTGTTCCCTCCAGTGTTTGCCCTTGCTGCCCACACTTCACTGTTCAGATTTCTAGTCACCAGGGAGCCTGGATCTGGCTTCAATTAAATGCTCCCCTCTGGGTAGAGCTGCCATTTCCCAGAGCCAACCTTGTCTTGCAGGCCAGTAGGTCCGGAACCCATTCACCTGCTCTCCTGCAGGTCTCTGCTGCCTCTGGGCTGTGCTCCCCTGAGTCCAGATGCTGACCTGAATTCTTAGGGACCTGAAGATGTCTCTCACTCCCTATCCTGTCCTCAAGCTGCTCTGGTACTCAAGAACACCATCAGCACTGCTCTCTACTCTGTTTCCATCTTTGATCTCTGATTTCTGAATATTGATTTTATATGTCCCTACTTTGACAAATCACTTATTACATCAAGTATTTTTTTGTGGAGCTTATAGGATATGTATGTACACTATTATGTCATCTGCAAATAATGACAGTTTTACTTCCTCCTTTCCAATTTGGATGTCTTTTATTTCTTTTTCTTGTCTGATTGCTATGGCTGCAACTTCTAAAACTATGTTAAATAGAATTGGAGAAAGTAGACATCGTTGTCTATTCCCTGATCTTAGGGATAAGCTCTTATTTTTACCCACTCAGTATGGTGTTGGCTGTAGAGTTCTTTTATATGGTCTTTATTATGTTGCAATATGCTCCCTTTATCCCCACTTTACTAAGTTTTGAGATTATAAATGGGTGATGCACGTTATCAATTTTTTCACCATTTATTGATATGATCATGTGAATTTTATATTTCATTTTGCTTATTTGTGTATTACATTTATTGATTTGTGAATATTATACCATATGCATCTCTGAGGTGAATCCCATTTGATCATGGTGTATGATCTTTTTAATGTATTGCTGGATCTGATTTACCAATATTTTGTTGAGTGTTTTAGCATCTATGCTCATTAGAGATATTGCCTGTATTTTCTTTGTTGTGTCTTGACCTGGTTTTGGGATTTGAATAATACTGGACTTACAGAAAATGTTTGGGATTCTTCCCTCTTATTGGATTTTTTGGAATAGTTTGAGAAGCATATGGATTAGTTCTTCCCCAAATGTTTGGTAAAATTTGCCTCTGTAGCCATGTGGTTCAGATCTTTTGGGTGCCTGGACTTTTTTGATTAGTTCTTCAATTTCACTAGTTATTATTGGTCTATTCAGGCTTTCTGTTTCTTCTTGATTCAGTTTTGGAAGATTATATTTTTTCCAGAAACTTGTCCACTTCACTCACATTGTCAGATATTTTGCCGTATAACTATTTATAGCAATTGCTTACAATCCTTTGTATTTCCGTGGTATCAGTTATGATTTGTCCTCTGTCATTTCCAGTTTTGTTTATTTGGATTTTCTGTTTTTTGTTTTTTGTTTTTTCCTTGATGAGTCTGGTTAAAGTCTTGACAATTTTATCTTTCCAAAGAACCAGCTCCTGGATTTATTGATCTTTCAAAATGTTATTTTCATCTCTATATCATTTAATTCTGCTTTGATCTTGATTATTTTCTTCCTTTTACTTGCTCTGGGCTTTGTTTGTTTGTGCTACTCTCGTTCTTGTAGCTGTAGGCTTAGGTTGTTTGTGAGGTTCTTCTAACCTTTTTAGGTAGACCTGTATATCTATGAACTTCCCTCTGAGGTCTGTTTTTGCTGTGCCCCATAACTTTTGGGTTGTTGTGTATTTATTTTTATTTTTTTCCAGAAAATTCTTGATTTCTTCCCTAATCTCATTGTTAACCCATTCATTACTTAATAGCATGTTATTCAGTTTCCACAAATTTGAATATTCTTGGTTTTTCCCCTTGAGGTTGGTTTCTAGTTTCAAGCTGATGTGATTTGAGAATTTGCTTGATACATTTTTATTTTCTTGAATTTGTTGAGGGTTTCTTGTGGCCTGCCATGTGGTCTATCTTTGAAGATTTTTCATGTGCATTTGAAATGAATATATATCTTTCTTTTTGAGGTGGAAGGTTCTGTATATATCAAGTACATTTTATCTAGAGTGTTGTTCAGTGTTACAATATCTTTATTGTTTCTCTGCTTGGAAGATCTGTCCATTGTTGACTTTGGACTGTAAAATCATGCTTTATGAGTTTGTTGCTGTCTATAACTTTTGTGAAGTCCTCCAAAATTTTCCTTATATGGATTCTTCTATGTTGGGTACAAACATATTTACAAGGGTTATATCTTATTGATGAATTGTTCTCTTAAGTATTATGAAATGCCCTTTTTATCTTTTTTTATTACCTTTGTTTTGAAGTACACTTTGTTTAATATAAGTATTGCGACCTCAGCATTCTTTCCTGTACATTTTCCGGAAATATTTTTATGTCCCTTCACTTTCAGGCTGTGTAGACCTTTAGTTTGGAGGTGAGTCTATTGTAGACAACATATCTGTGGGTTACATTTTCTTACCCGTTTGCTACCCTGTCTTGTGATTAGAGCATTTAATCCATTTATATTAACATTATTATTGATAGGTACTTATTCATTGCCATTTTCCATTTTTACCTCTCTCTCTCTCTCTCTCTCACTCTCTCTCTCTCTCACTCTCTCTCCCTCTCTCCCCCTCCCTCCCTCTTCCTCTTCATCTTCTTAAAGCAGCTCCATTTAGCATCTCTTGCCTTGCTGGTTTGATAGAGATATATTTTCTTAGCCTTCTTTTTTTCTGGGAAACTACTTATTTCACCTTCCATTTTGAATGAGATCCTTGGTGCATAGAATATTCTTGGTTGTAGGTCGTTGTGTTTCATTGTTTGGAATATTATTTACCATTTTATTCTGGCTTGTATTGTTTCAGTTATGAAATCAGCTGATAACTTTATTGGAACTCCCTTGAATGTTAGTAACTGTTTTTAGGTTGATGCCTATTGAATTCTATCTTTTGTAAAAATTTTGTCATTGTAATTATAATGTGTCTTGCAGTGTGCCTCTGTGTTCATTTTCATTGGGATGCTATGTACTTTCTGGATTTGTGTGACTTCTGGTCTCATGAAGTTAGGGAAGTTTTCTTTCTTTACTCTTTCAAACAGGCTTTCTATCCCTTGGTCTTCTTCTCCTCCCTCTTGTATCCCTATGATATGGATATTGTTATTTAATCATGTCTCACAGCTCCCTTAAACTGTATTCATTCTTTTATAGTCATTTTCATTCTGTTGCTCTGTCTGGGATTTTTTTTTTTTTTTTTTTTTACTTTGTTCTCCTGCTCCCTGATTCAATCCTCTTCTTCATTTAGCCTGCTTTTAATTACTTCTTTTACGTTATTCATTTCAGAAATTGCATTCTTCATTTCCTCCTGGCTCTTATTGATAGTTTCTGTTTTTTAAAATGTAATTTTATTGTTGTTGTATTACATCCATTCCATTTTAACTCCCTTCTGTCCCATTCTCCTCCAACCCATTCCCCTACAAAGTCAATCCCAATTGTTATCCATGTCCATGGTTCTTTCATACTAGGTTCTTGTCTAAACTGATCTCCTTTTTTCCTCTTCCACCCCCTCCCTCTGTCCCCCTTCCCCCTGCCCACTAAAGGCCTATTCACTATATCCATAAATCTGGTTCTGTTTTGCTTGTTGTTAGTTTAGTTCATTATTGTCCCGTAATGGATGAGATCATATGGTATTTGTCTTTCACTGACTGGCTTATTTCACTAAGCATAATACTTTCTAGTTCCATCCATGTTGTTGCAAAGGTTAGGAGTTCCTTCTTTCTTTCTGCTGTGTAGTATTCCATTGTGTAAATGTACCAAAGGTTTTTGATCCAATCATCCATTGATGGGCACTTAGGCTGTTTCCAGCATTTGGCTATTGGAAATAACGCTGCTATGAACATAGAGGTACACATGTTCTTCTGAATCAGTGTTTCAGGATTATTTGGGTATAGTCCAGTAGTGGAATAGCTGGATCAAAAGGCAGTTACATTTTTATTTTTTTAAGGAAACTTTATACTGTTTTCCATAGTGGCTGCACCAGCCTGCATTCCCACCAACAGTGCAACAGGGTTCCCTTTGCCCCACATCCTCACCAACATTATTTTTTGTTGTTGTTGATTTGTTGATGATTGCCATTCTGAAAAGTGTGAGGTGGTATCTTATCGTGGCTTTAATTTGCATCTCTCTGATGGCTACTCATGTTGAGTATTCTTTTATATGCCTCAGGGCCCTTTGTATGTCTTTCTCAGTGAGTTGTCTGTTTAGGTCTTTTGCCCACTTTTTAACTGGGCTGTCTGTCTCCCTGGTGTTGAGTCACATTAGTTCTTTATATATTTTGGAGATCCAAACCTTGTCTGAGGTATCTTTGGCAAATATGTTTTCCCTTTGAATTTTGTGGGTGTTTTCTTTAGCTGAACAGAAACTTTTTAATTTGATATAGTCCCATTTGTTTATTTGTTCTTTGATTTCTTTTGCCCTTGGAGAAGTATCAGTAAACATATTTCAGCATAGGCTATCTAAAATTTTACTGCCTAACTTTTCCTCCAGGACCTTTATGGTGGCACTGCTTATATTTAAGTCCTTTATCCATCTTGAGATTATTCTGGTATGTGGTGTAAGTTGGTGGTCTATTTTTATCTTTTTGCATGTTGCTGTCCAGTTCTCCCAACACCACTTGTTGAAGAGACTGTTTTTAATCCATTTTATATTTCTTCCCACTGTGCTGAATATTAAATGATGATAGAATACTGAGTTTATTTCTGGGCTCTCTATTCTGTTCCATAGATCTACTTGTCTATTCTTATGCCAGTGCCAGACAGTTTGGATGATGGTAGCCTTGTATAATTTGATGTCTGGTATTGTGATTCCTCCTACCTTGTTCTTCTTTCTCAAGATTGCTGTGGCTATTCATGTGCATTTTTAGCTCCATATAAATTTTTGAAGTATTTTTTTCTATTTCTGTGAAGTCTGTCATTGGTATTTTAATTGGGATTGCATTGAATCTATAGGTTGCTTTGGGTAGTATGGATATTTTAATGATGTTAATACTTCACATCCATGAACATGGTATATGCTACCATTTATTTGTATCTTCCCTAATTTCTTTCTTCAGTGTTTTGTAGTTTCCTGAGTACAGGTCTCTTTCTTCCTTGGATAAGTTTATTCCTAAGTACTTTTTTTTCTTTTTGCTATGGTAAGTGTGATTTGTTTTCTACCTTCTATCTCTGATGTTTTATTATTGGTATAAAAATGCTTTTGAATTCTTGATATTGACATATCCAGCTATTTTGCTAAATTTGCTTATTAGTGGTATATTTGCTTATTATCAAGTAAGTTTTTGGTGGAGCTTATTGGGTTTCACATGTACAATATCATATCATATGCAAATAATGACAGTTTGACTTCTTCCTTTACAATTTAGATACCTTTGATTCTTTTTCCTTCTCTGATAGCTATGGCTAGAACTTCCAAAACAATGATGAACAGAAGTGGAGAAAGGAAACAGCCTTGTCTTGTTCCTGATCTTAGGGGGAAGGCTTTTAGTTTTTCCTCATTGAGTGTGATGTTGGCTTCAGGTTTCTTATATATGGCCTTTATGATGTTGAGGTATGCTCCCTCTATTTTCATTTTGCTGAGGGTTTTTTTTCATCATAAATGGTTATTGTATTTTATCAAATTCTTTTTTAGCATTATTGATATGACCATATGGTTTTTATCTTTCATTTTGTTTATGTTGTGTATTACATTTATTGATTTGCAAATGTTGTACCATCCTGCATCCCTGGGATGAAACCGACTTGATCATGGTGTATGATCTTTTTAATGTACTACTGGATCAGCTTGGTCAATATTTTCTTGAGAATCTTAGCATCTATGTTCATCGGAGATATTGACCCATATTTTTCTTTCTTTGTTGTGTCTTGACCTGGTTCTGGGATTAGAATAATATTGGCTTCATAGAAAGGGTTTGGGAGTCTTCCCTCTTCCTGAATTTTTTGGTATAGGTTGAGAAGGATAGGAGTTCTTCTTTAAATTTTTGGCAAAATTTGCCTGTGTGTCCATCTGGTCTGGGGCTCTTGTGCTTTAGGAGATTTTTTGATTACTTCTTCAAATTTACTACTTGTTATTCAGGATTTCAGCCTCTTCTGGATTCAGTTTTGGTAGATTGTACATTTCTAGAAATGTGTCCATTTCACCCTGGTTGTCATATTTCTCGTGATATAGTTGTTTGTAGTAAATTCTTACAATCTTTTGTATTTCTGAGGTATCAGTTTTGATTTCTCCCCTGTCATTTCTAATTTTATTTGTTTGGGTCCTCTCTCTCTTTTTCTTGATGAGTCTAGATACAGGCTTATCAATTTTGTTTATTTTTTCAAAGAATCAGCTTCTGGATTTTTTGATTCTTTGAATTGTAATTTGAGTTTCTAAGTTATTTAGTTCCACTCTGATCTTGATGATTTCCTTCCTTATACTTGCTCTGGGCTTTGTTTCTTGTTGCTCCTCTAGTTCTTGGAGCTTTATGGTTAGGTTGATTGTTTAAAGTTTTTGTGACCTTTTTTAGGTAGGCCTGTATTGCTATAAATTTCCCTCTGAGGACTATTTTTGCTGTGTCCCACAGGATTTGGGCATTTGTTTCCAAAAACTTTTTGATTTCATTGTTAACCCATTACTTACTTAAAAGCATGTTATTCAGTCTCCATGAGTTAGAGTGTATTTGTTTTTTCCCCTTGAGATTGGTTTCTAGTTTCAAGCCATTGTGATCTGAGAAGATGCTTGTTATGATTTCTATTTTCCTGTATTTGTGGAGGTTTGTCTTGTTATCTACCATGTGGTCTATCTTAGAGAATGTTCTATGTGCATTTGGAAAAAATGTGTATTATGCTTCTTTGGAGTAAAAGGTTCTGTATATATCAGTTAGGTCCATTTCCTCTAGAGTGTTGTTCAGTGCCACAACATCCTTAATGATTTTTGTTTGGAATATCTGTCCATTGTTGATAATGGAGTATTAAAATCCCCTACTATTAGTGTGTTACTATCTATATCCTTTTTAGAGTCCTCCAAGATTTTCCGTATATATTTTGGAGCTCTTATGTTGGGTGCATATATGTTTCCCAGAGTTATTTCTTCTTGATTGATTATTCCCTTAAGTATTATGAAATGTCCTTCTTTGTCTCTTTTTCTGGTCTTCATTGTAAAGTCTATTTTGTCTGAAATAAGTATTGCTACCCAAACTTTTTTTTCATGTCAATTTTCCTGATATATATTTTTCCATCCCTTCACTTTCAATCTGTGTCATTCTTTTGTTCTGAGGTGGGTCTCTTGAAGACAGCATATATGTGGATCATTGTTGTCTTATTTATTCGGCTACCCTATGTCTTTTGATTGGTGCATTTAATACATTTACATTTAAGGTTATTATCGATTGATACTTATTGATTACCATTTTCCCACTTTGTACCTGTCCTCCTCTTTGTCCCTCTCTGTTTCTTCATTTTTTTTTTTTTTTCAAAGCTCACCCTTTAGCATTTCTTCCAATGCTGGTTTGGTAGTCTTCTTTTGTCTGGGAAACTCCTTATTTTTCCATCCATTTTGAATGAGAGACTTGCTAGGTAGATTATTATTGGTTGCAGGCCTTTGTTTCCCATTACTTGGAATATTTTTTGCCATTCCCTTCTGGCTTGTATCATTTCTGTTGAATAATCATTTGATAACCTTATCTGCGCCCCCTTGTATATTATTTGCTGTTTCTCTCTTGATGCTTTTAGAATTCTCTCTTTGTCTTTGAAATTTGACATTTTAATTATAAATTGTTTTGAAGTGGGTCTGTTTGGATTCTTTTTAATTGGGACCCTCTGTGCTTTCTGAATAATTTTTCCACCCATCATGTTAGGGAAATTTTCTATCATTACTGTTATTTACAGGTTTTTCATTCCTTGCTTCTCTTCTTCTTCTGGTATCCCTATGATAAGGATATTATTGTGTTTTGTGCTGTCTTGCAGCTCTATTAAAACCTCTTCATTCTTGTTCAATGTTTTTTTCATTCTGTTGCATTGTCTTGGAATATTTTTCTAGGTTGTCTTTTAGCTCACTGATCCAATCCTCTGCTTCCTCTAGCCTGCTGTTGATTCCTTCTACTGTATTCTTCAATTCAAAAATTGTATTCTTCATTTCCTCCTGACTCTTACTGATAGTTTCTAAGTCCTTTTGAATGCTGGTATAGTTCTCAGTAAGTTCCTTGTAGCTTTACAGGAGTTTGTTTTAGTTCCCCTAGAGTTGTTTACAGTTATCTTTGATCTGGCTGAGCTCATTGAGCTTCTCTATCATCATTATTTTGAATTCCATATCTGATAGTTTGTTTGCCTCTGTTTCATTTAGTGATCTTTCTGGGGATTCCTCCTTTCCTTTTGGTGATGGACTAATTCCTTTTTCCCCCAATTTGGGTGTCTGTTGTTGCTTGTTTTTGTCTTGAATTAATTTGCTTTGATTCCTTGCCTTCGTGGAGCACCCTTCTGTGTTTGGCGATTTGTGGAGTTCAGTGTTGCAGTCTCCTAGATCCTAAATTTCCTCCACTTGTTTCTCTGGGGGTGGCATTTATTTATGTCATTAACTTGGGCTGCCTGGTTGTATTTTGGATTGGTTGTGTATGTTGATCCTTTCCTTCCAGTTGGCTGATTGAGAGATACTTCTTCTATCCTTTCTCATATACTGTTTTTGAGCTACTTCAATCTGTCTGACTGCTCGACCAAATTCTTCCTTGAATATCATCCTTTTAAATGAAATATTATTCATCCCTGGAAGGTATGGCTCTGTTGGTTGCAGGGTTACCCCAATAGGTTACCAGTTTGGTCTCAGGTCCAGGTGTATGTGTAAGGTAATAGATGGATGTTTCTCTCTCACATTTATGCTCCTCTTTCTCTTCCTCTCTCATGTTAGACACGGTGATCACTGTAGTGCTTCTCCCTGCATGGGAAGCACACAGTGAATAAGAACCAGGTGTTCCATGGTCAATGCTGTGAAGATGACAAACATGATGGGTTGGGCAAGGCCAGTAGGAAGGGGTGGATAAGGGCAGCACTCTCTGAGCAGGTAGTATTGGAACTGAGATCTGTTATCTCCTATCCCCTGTTTTCCAACCAGTGTCTCTGATTGTCCAAGTGGTCAGCAAGCCCAGGTGATACCTTCCAGAGCATAGAGCAGAACAGGAATCTCTATGATTTTTTTTTTTAATGCTTATATAGTTCACAATAAATTTCTTGTATCTTCTCTGGAGTTCTTTGTAGTTCTCATTGAGCCCACTGAACTCATTGAGCTTCCTTATGACCATTGTTTTGTACTCAATATCTGTTGGTTGTTTTCCTCTATTTTATTTAGCACTCTTTCTGGGTATTTCTCCTTTCCTTTTGATTGGTGATTATTTCTGTCTTCTAACTTTAGGTGACCCTTCTTGTTACTTATTTAATTAATTAAAAAAAATATTCTATTCATTATTTTCAGAGAGAGAGGCAGAGAGGGAGAAAGAGACATCCAAGTCTGGTTGCCTTTCACCTGCTTCCAGCTACAGAGCTGACTGGAGACCTGGCTTGCAACTTGGTAATATGCCCTAGCTGGGAATTGAACCAATGACCTTTGGGTTCACAGGCTGGCACCTTATTCACTGTGCCACCAGGCATTTTTTTCTGCTTCTTATATTGATCAGCTTTGACTTCCTGGCTTCATGGTGTTATCTTCTGTGGGATTTAGTGGTGAAGGCTCCTTGATCCCCTGAACTTGATGCTTATGGGATGCCCTTTATGCTATTTATTTATGCTGTCTGGTTGTAACTGAGTTTTGGTTGTTGTTGGGTCACTCTTTGATGGGCCCTTCCTACAGAGTAGCTGAGAATCACTCCACCCATCACATCTTGTATACTGTTGTAGAGGTGCTGTCAAAACCAAACCAAACAACCCAGGAAGGAAACCAACACCCACAAAAATAACCTCTACCCACAATCACACTATGAACTGCAAATGAACACGTATTAATAAAGATGTAAAGAGGTCAAGATTGTTATAAGAAATGAAAAACAGAGGCAGGTGAAAAGCAACCATACATTGATGTCTCTCTCCCTCTCTGCCTCTCTCCCTTCCCCTCTTTCTAAAAATAATGAAATAAAATCTTAAAAAAAAAAGAAATGAAAAACAGATAAGAGATTACTAACTGAAATAAAGTTTTTGAGATGGGAGAAGAAAGAATAAATATAGTGAGTAGGGACAAGGTAGTGAGATAAAGAAAGTAAAATTTACATCATAAATTAAAAAAGAAGGGAGGAATGTGGAATGAAGTAAGAGAAGGGAAGTGTAAAGTATTAGGTTTTAAGTGAAGTTATTATATATATATATATATATATATATATATATATATATAGAGAGAGAGAGAGAGAGAGAGAGAGAGAGAGAGAACAAAAACAAAAACAAAAACAAAAACAAAAGAAGAAAAAGAAAGAAATAGGAAGTAACTTAGAGGAAAAGTTTCACCACAGCACTATTAACAAGCAATGAGCAAAGACTAATATAGGTAGGATGTGAATAAGAGGGAAAAAAGGGGGGAAAAAAGAAAAGATTAAAAGACACCTAGAGGAAAGGGAGGTGAATTTGAGATAATAGAGGAAGAAGGGGTACTAAGATTGAGAAATGAAAACCCAGGTTAAGACAGGGAAAAATTTAAATTTTAAATGAAAAATTGGGGCTGGAGGAAATTAAAAATGGAGTAGGAGGAGGAACAATACAATTTGAGACTTTAAATATTAGAATAGTGAAGATCTGTGAATACAATTGAAGGAATGCAACAACCACTACCATATCCACCACCAATGAACAAAGACTGATCAAGGTGAAGAGAGAATAACTATATTTTAAGAATGTGAAAAACAATGTAAGATGACTAATGACAAGAATAATGGTTTTGAGAGGCTGTAGAGGGAGAAATAAGAATGTGGAATGGAAACTATTTGTGGCAAGAAAAAAGAATTTTTAAAAAACTAAAAAGAGGAAATAAGATGGTAAAATGGAGTAAAAGAAGAGAGGAGCAAAATATGAGATTTGAACTATACTATAATATAAAAACTAGTGACTTAAAATGAACAAATAGGGAGGACAAGAAATGAATGTTTAAAAGCTTTGCAGGAAGAAAAATAAATCATGAAGAAGCCCAGTGGAACTGATCTCAGTAAGTATCTGGTTTTTACCAATTTCTTCTCTTTTGGAATCTGCCCTTAATGACATCAGATCATGTCCCAGTCTGGGCCTAGGCAGCCTGTTCATTACTACTAGGCATCCACAGTCTGTGGCCATACCTTTCAGTTTTTAATCTAGTCAAACTGTAATTAGCATTCAGGCTTAAACATCACAGGGTGGGACAGAGTACTTCTTGTGGCAGGGCTACTGCTTCCCCTCAGACTAATGCCACTTGGAGGGGACTGCTTTGCCTGAGCAAGATGACTCTGTGGTATGGAGGGTTGACTCAGCATGGGGATCCTATTGGCTGCCCCTCACTTCTCTTCTCAGGCTACTGTCCCCAATCTCTTCTCAAGCAGCTCTAGTAGCTTCTGCCTCCCCTTTGCAGGAGCCCACGGTAAGTGGCTGCAGACAAAATTTTATGCATTGGCCCCTTAAAACATTATCTGTATCTCTAGCCACCTCTTCCTGGCAGGCAGAAACCCCACCATTTTTCACAGCAGGATGTTCTCTGGGTTGCTTGAAGGCTCTGATGCTGCAAGTTGGGGAGCCCAGCTTGGGGTTTAGACCTCACATTTCTCAGGAGAAACCCCACTGCCACAGAAATTTACCTCCAGCACATCAGCTACCATCTGTGGAGCCTAGCCAGCACTCATGCTTCCTTCACACTCTGTACCAGTCACATTGTGATGAAGCAATTTCTTCTGTCTGTCCATGGTTATAAGGTTTCTCTCCAGCTATTATTCAGTTTGTTATTCTGGATGATTTATCTACAATTTAGTCATAATTGTCTTAGATTCATGTTGGGAGGGGGTTAGTGCAGTTTCCTCTCACTCTTCCACCATTTTGGATTTCTGGGACCTCATGGATATTTTTTTTTCCTGTTCTGATCAGATGTTTCTTGCTACCTTACCTTCCAAATTTCTGATTTGATTCTTTGCTTCATCTATTCCACTGTTGATTCCCTGTAATGTATTCTTTATTTCTGACTTTTTTTATGTTTTGTATTTTCATCTTTCCTCTTTTTGAAGTTTCCAATGAAATCATTGAGCATCCTTATAACCAGTGTTTTGAAGTTTGCATCTGGTAAATTTCTCGTCTCCATTTTTTAACTTGTTTTTATAGAGATTTATTCTGTTCTTTTACTTGGGATATGTTTCCTTGTTTCTTCTTTGTAGCTTCTTCCATGTTTATATGTATTGGCCAGAGCTAATACATTTCCTGCACTTTGTAGAGTGACCTGTAGGACCCAAATGATGCAGCCTCTTGGGCCACCTGAACTTAGAGCTCCAGGTTCATGGCCTGTGTGAGCTGTGTGCACTTGCTGTTGTAGTTGAGTCTTGATTGCTATTAGAAGGGATTTACCAATAGACCTGTTGGCTGTGAGGACTGGATTCCACCAATGTGAGGGTCTGCTGTTCAGTGGTCTACTCCATAGTGAAAAGCTCATTTCATTGTGGCTCCCATGTCTGCTGAGTCTACCCTTTGAGTGTGTACATATGGAAGTGGTTGTTTGGTGCTTCAGCATGGTGTTAAGCTATTCATCATGTATGCTGGCTTTGGGGGCCTTCTCAAAGGTGCAGGCCAAGATCAGCCACTGCCTGTGTCCTACCCTGGGTCCATATGACATGATCTTTAAATGACTGTTACTTGTGCTGGAATTGAAGATGTTCAAGGCAAGCAAAGCTGAAAACTGATGACACTAGTGCTGAATCTGAGGCCACTTCAAAAGAGGTACAGGGCATGCCAAGGCAAGGTGCTGTTTGTTTGAGAGATTTTGGGAAAGTTAACAGCATGAAGCAAGACAGGCTGTTTGTATGGAAAAGCCACTGGAAATGGCTTGGGTGTGCCTTCAAATTGGGTGAGGTGAGGTCTGTGGGAATTACAAAGGGTAAACAGTGTTAGCCAGGTTGGTGGAGACTTAGATATAGTGTCTGCCTGCCAGCTCTGTGCAGGCTGGGCTCAACAAATGAGCAATGACATCCGCCAGCACTTTTACATGGGAGAAAGCTACCTCTCTGGTGTTCATTTGTTCATTGATTCACTCATTCAGTAAATATTTAAATGACAGCCTACCATGTACCAAGCACTGTGCCAGATGGCAAGGATACAGCAATGAACAGAACCATGTCCTCACTAAGTTTTCAGACACACTAGCATAAGTCCCAGAGTCTAGGGTGCCTAGTCACATATTATAACACCGGTTAATAATATATACATTTCAAGTGTACAACTTTATAATATGATATTGCTACATTGCATCATATGCTCACCACCTGAAGTTTAGTCTCCTTCCATCACCATATACTTTACGTCCTTAACACTCATTTTCTCTTCCATTCCCTTTCCCTTCTGATAACCACCATTCTGTTGTTTATATCTGTTGTTTGTTTTGTTTTAAAACAGTGACTCTTGAAGTGTGGTCCATGGACACATAGGAGTCCCAAGTCCCTTTGGGAAACCTGTGTGTTAAACCTATTTGCATTATTTGCATTTTTGATAGTGTTGACACTTGAATTGATAGAGAAAATGCAACACTGGGTCAAACTGCTGGCACCTGAGCAAAAACCAAGCTAGTGGTTCCAAACCATACTAGTTTTTTTATTCTTCACTAAAATGTACTTATAGTTGGAGGGGGGAAAGTCATTTTCACTTAAGGATGTGTTTGGTGAGGTAAATAAATTATGACTAATTCATTAAAATATGGACCCTGAGCATACTCACATGTCTTTTTAATGTTCTGTTTGATAAAGTAGGGACTATGTGTAAAGCATTTGTTACACACCATGGTAAGATGGTTGACTCAAAGAAAACTACTTGTGCAATTGAATTGTGAGCTGAACTGGCTGACTTAATTTTACATAGAGCTTAATTTCTACTTAAAATAATTAAGAACAAACTGAAATGTCTATTTTGAATTGGGAATTTAGTAGGCATTTTCATGAAAATGAACAAAGTGACCCTGTCACTTCAAAGGAAACAATTAACTTTTTCCAATGACAAAACTTGTACTTTCAAGTAAAAATTTGATCCATCATTCTGAGATTGACAGCTTTGCAGTACCTATAAGACTTTTCCTATTATATTGGTGGCAATATTAATAAATGTGGCTTTAGGTACTGTATAATAAAATGTGTCATCATTTGAAGGATTGACAAATCAGGGCACCATGTTTCCCAAATGACTAATGCATGGTGTTAAAAATTGTGATTTTTAAAAGATCCTTTCAAAATGAGAGATACCAGAGGATTTTATTATAGCAGAGTACAAAATGTTCATTGATATGGTTTCAAATCTTTATTGTTTTTGTTGAGATTTTCATGTTGCAAGAAAGACTATCCCCAGTTATCTGAAGAACCTATTAAAATATATTTCAAAGTCCTGGCTGGTGGCACAGTGGATAAGGTGCTGGCCTGCTAACCCAAAGGTCACTGGTTCGATTCCCCAACTAATAACCAGGTTGTAAGCCAGGTCTCCAGCCAGGTCTATAGCTGGAGGCAGGTGAAAGGTAAGCACACATGAAAGTCTCTCTCTCTCTCTCTCTCTCTGCTTCTCTCCCTTCCCCCTCTCTAAAAATAATAAATAAAATATTTTATATACATATATTTTTTCACTTTTCCAAATGTATATCTATGTGCATTTTCTATATACACTTCAATTATAGCAACATATTCCAACAGATTCAATGAAGAAGTGGATGAAAGAATCCAGCTGTTTTTCATTAGATGATATTAACATTTTGCAAAAATGTAAAACACTGCAACTCTTCTCACCAAATTTTAAAAATAATATACTTTTCCTAAAAACATATTATTTAGCCCTGGCTGACAGCACAGTGCATAAGACACTGGCCTGCGAACCCAAAGGTCGCTAGTTTGATTCCCAGCCAGAGCACATAACCAGGTTGTTGCAAGCAAGGTGTCCAGCCAGGTCCATAGCTGGAGGCAGGTGAAAGGACCATACACTGATGTCTCTCTCCCTCTCTGCATCTCTCCCTTCTCCTCTCTCTAAAAATAATAAAAATGGTTTTAAAATGTGCTATTTATATTACATTGTTCTAGGTTTATTTTATTTTAAAGTGAATTAGCACATTTTTTTTTCATTACCAGTTTTAATTTCTAATCTGGTAGATAATGATAGACACAAACATACAGCATATATAAATACAAGCCCTTTGAGCCCCATCCTCCTAACCCCTCTCCCATAGTCAATCCCCACGTGGGTCATTTATATTAGTTTCTTGATTAAACTGTTCCCCTTCTTTGCCTCTTTCTCCCCCTCCCCACTCCTCTCTCCGCACTGTCAGTCAGTTTCTCATTGCCATTGCCTCAGGCTCCATTTTGTTTGTTTATTTGTTTTGTTCATTAGTATCCTGTATTAGGTGAGATCATATGGTATTTGCCTTTTACTCCCTGGTTTGTTTCACTAAACATAATACTCCAGATCCATCCATTTTGTGGCAAAAGGTAGGAGTTCCTTCTTTCTTTCTGCTTGGTAGTATTTTATTGTATACATGTACCAAAGATATTTGATCCATTCATCCACTGATGGACACTTAGGCTGTCTCCAGGACTTGGTATTGTAATTAGTGCTTCTATGAGTGCAGGGGTGCATAGTTCTTCTGAATTGGTGTTTCAGGGGTTTTCAGGTACAATCCTAGCAGTAGAATCGCTGGGTCAAAAGGAAGTTCCATTTTTAGTTTTTTGACAAAATTCCATACTGTTCTCCACAATGGCTGCACCAGTCTGCATTCCCACTCACAATGCTTGAAGGTTTCCTTTTCTCTACATCCTTGCCAGCACTTGCTTGTTGATTTGTTAATGATGGTCATTCTGACAGATATGAGGTGGTATGTCATTGTTATTTTAATTTGCATCTCTGATGACTATTGATGTTGAGCATTCTTTCATATGCCTATGGGCCCTTCATATGTCCTTCTCTGAGAAGGGTCTTTTCAAGTCTTTTGCCCATTTTTTAATTGGGGTGTCTGTTTTCCCGATGTTGAGTCATGTAAGTTCTTGATATATTTTAGAGATCAAACCCTTGTCTGAGGTATCATTGGCAAATGTGGTTTGCCATATGGTTGGTTCTCTTTTTATTTTGATGATGTTTTCTTTAGCTGAGCGGAAAGTTTTCCCTTTGATGTAGTCCCATTTATTTATTTATTTGTTTGTTTATTTATTTTCCTTGGCCTGGGAGAGAGACAAGGATATCTGCCTTGTTGTGTGGGATATCTGCCATTTTTCTGCCTATGCTTTCCTCTAGTACTTTTATGGTAGCACAGTTTATGTTTGTCCTGTATACATCTTGAGTTTATTCTTTTTTTCTTTAATTCTGATGTATGATGTAAGCTTGGGGTCTACTCTTTTTCATGTTCCTGTCCAGTTCTCCCAACACCACTTGTTGAAGTGATTATTTTCACTCCATTTTATGTTCCTTCCTCCTTTGTCAAATATTAATTGACCATAGAGTCCTGGGATTATTTCTGGGTTCTCTATTCTGTTCCATTGATCAATATGTCTATTCTTATGCTAGTCTGTTTTGATTATAGTGGCCTTGTGGTATAGTTCGATATCCAGTATTATAATTCATCCTACTTTGTTCTTCTTTCTTAGGATTGCTATGGCTATTCACAGTCATTTTTGCTCCATATAAATTTTTGAAGTATTTGTTCTAGATCTGTGAAATATGTCATTAGTATTTTAATAGGGATTGCATTGAATCTATAAATTGCTTTGGGAAGTATGGACCTTTTAATGATGTTTTTGGCCCATCCAGTGGTACCTAAGCCTGATCCCTGATCACATATTGATTGTGTTACAACTGAATGAATCTGTCCCACCCAGCAGTACCTACATCTAACAGCTGTCACAGATTACTTGGATTAAAAACTGAATGGGACAAAGACAGTGGGCCTCTGGTAGGCTCCAACAGGGGCTCAGGCTGGGACACGATCTGATGTCACCAGAGGTGGATCCAGGAACTAAAGAAAGTGCACCTCTACAAGAAAGAAGATCTCATCACAATGATAGGAAGTCAAAGCAGAGCAGTCTCAGAGGCAGAAACAAACTAGAAGAGTCATCCAAAATGGGGAGACAAAGAAACAACCCACCCCCATGGAAAGGAAAGGAAGAATCACCAGAAAGACTGCTAAATGAAGTAGAGGCACACAAACTATCAGACATGGGATTCAAAATAATGGTTATAGATAAGTTCAATGAGCTCAGCAAACTCAAAGAAGACTACAACAACTCCAGGGGAACTACAAAGAACTCCAGGGAAACTACAAGGAACTTATTAAGGAACTACATTAGCATTAAAAAGGACACAGAAACTATCAATAAGATTCAGGAGGAAATGAAGAATAATTTTTGAACTGAAGAATATAGTAGAAGGAGTTAAAAGCAGGCTAGAGGAAGGAGAGAACTGGATCAACAAGCTGGAGGACAATGTAGAAAAAAATCCCAGAGAGTGCAACAAAATGAAAAACAACTGAAAAAATAATAAAGAGGTTTTAAGAAAGCTTCAGGACTGCATGAAATGCAATAATATCCATATCTTCAATAGTTTTAAGAATATAAATGAGTGCCAGGAACAAAAAGCTTGCAATCTACTGATATAGAGGGAGGAGTAAGACATATGACAATAGGTTCTCACCCACATATCACTTGCTATAGATTTTTTAAAAGATTTTATTCATTATTTTCAGAGAGAAGGGCAGAGGGAGAGAGGAAGAAAGGGAGAGAAGCATCAATGTATGGTTGCCTTTCACCTGCCTCCAGCTACGGACCTGGCTGGAGACCTGGCTTGCAACCTGTTTATGTGTCCTGACTGGGGAATCAAATCAGTGACCTTTGAGTTTGCAGGTCAGTGCCAATCCACTGAGCCACAACATCCAGGGCTTCACTTGGCATAAATTTTATAGGAGCCTCTTATTAATCCCTTCTTTAGTGGTGGGAGTCTGGTGCATTCATTTTGTATCCTTTGTGTCTAACAATGTGCCTGATGCATAGTGTAAATCTAGTAACTCTTGAGTCAGTGAAAGAATGAGTTGATAAGACATTGAATATCTTCAAAGAAGAAGGGGTTGGGAGGTCATACAGAGCAGTTCAACTCTACATGAAGCCAGCGCTGAGTAGTACAAAGCAATGACATTGTACATGCAGACCTAATCCAGTTCCTTCAAAAGTTCTGCTTATACTACAGGACCAGCTGACTTATTCCAATGGCTTCTCTCAGGCTGATCCAGTTAGCCAGGCTGAGTCATGGAACCCCTGGGGAAGGATTGTTATAGGACAAATAAACCTCAAATGATGTGTTTTGCTTGGCTCTGTAGCAATGACACAATTCAAAAGGAAATGTGCATTGTCCTGGCTGCTTCCAGCATACAAACAAGGCTCAAAAAGGCAACAGTAAACCATGAGTAAACTTTGTAGATAGATACATGCCTATGAGTGGAACCCACTCAGCAAAAGAAAGGGCATTACAATGTGCCAGTATGGTTTATTTAATTCTGTATGGCTTAAATTTATATCCAGTGAGTGAAATCTTTAATAGCCACTGTCATGTACAACAGGCAGAATAAGTTGGTCAATTTCATGCCTAGACAAGCCAAGGAACCTGGTAATTTCTTCCATGCAGGTTCAGCTAGACCACTACAATGGAAAGATCCTTAGTTGTTCTGCCAGATCATAGTCTCACACCATGAAAATTTTAATTAGAGAGACATGAACGTATAAGTAGACTTTAAAAGGTTAATGCAGCCCTGGCTGGTAGCACAATGGATAAGGCTCTGGCCTGTGAACCTAAAGGTCGCAGGTTCGATTCCCCAGCCAGGGCATATAACAAGGTTGCAAACCAGGTCTCCAGTCAGGTCTGTGGCTGGAGGCAGGTGAAAAGCAACCATATATTGATTTAAAAAAACAGGTTAATGCAGAACAATAAATTCTTTGGTTCATGTGTAATTCATGGGATAGCAGCAGAAATCAGCCTGACACCCACAGGAATTTGATCAAGAAATATGCCTTCAGCTTTCTATGCCAAAAACCACTGCTGGATATGCCCAATTCTTGCACATTCTTCCAATGGACTGTTTCCAAATTAACAGAAGTATATACTTTTTAATATCCTCCCTGCAATGAACTTCCTGCTTTATAATGCTAATGTCTTCTATATAGAGGAGACCTTTATTGTCAATCCCTTACCTTGGACTAACTGGATCCTAACAAGCTCCCAGAAATCCTGACAAGGGATCAACTTTCCTCACAAGGGATCAATTTTCTACTTTATCCTTCTGTAGTCTCCAAATCCCTCTCTTGCAATGAACTAATCATTTATTGGCCATTGTCTTTATTTGTCTGTGGTAGGACTGTGATTGATTTCAAATGCCCCTTTGTAATAACTCTGGAATCTTACACATAAACCTAGCCACTATAAAGTTCCTAGAGGAAAACAAAGGAAGAAAAGTTGCAGATATCCCACACAGTAATATTTTCACTGATATTTCTCCTAGGGCAAGGGAAATAAAGAAACAAATAAACAAATTGGACTACATCAAGCTAAAAAGGTTTTGCTCAGCTAAAGAAAATGTCAGTGAGTGGCCCTGGCTGGTGGCTCAGTGGATAAGTGCTGGACTGTGAACCCAAAGGTCGCTGGTTCGGTTCTCAGTCAGGGCAACGCAAGCAGGTTGCAAACTAGGTATCCAGCCAGGTTCATAGCTGGAGGCAAGTGAAAGGCAACCATACATTGATATTTCTCTCCTTTTACTTCTCCCTCCATGACCTTCTCTCTAAAAATAATAAATAAAATCTTTTAATAAAAATCAGCAAAATAAAATAGGAAATATGAATATGGAAAAAAACATATTTGCAAATGATACTTCAGACAAGGCTTTGATCTCTAAAATACATAAAGATCTTACATGACTCAACACCAGGAAGACAGGCAACTAAAAAATGGGCAAAGGAAGGTGAGAACCAAGATGGCGGAGGAGTAAGTGGAGCTACACCAATCTCCTCCAAACACCAAATTGGAACTACAAATTATATGGGGAAAAATCATCGAGAATAACAGAACACCAACTGGGGAGAGGTCTTATTACCAGGGACAGAACAGAAGAGCTGATTCATCACAACGTGACTGGTAGGAAGTGCGGAGACCCAAGACGGCTGGTGGGGCTCCCACCTGCAGCAGCTGAAGGGATGGAGAAACATCTCAGAAGCCGAGGGTTCTACCTGAGAAGGGTGGGATCTAACCCCCTGACTGGACTTCCCAGCCTACAACAACAAAGCTGAAAGTAAAATAGAACTCAGCTGTGAAAAGCAAAAAGCCTCCAGTTTAGAAGACTTGACAGAGATACTGAGTTCTTAAAGGGACCACACATGAAAATACAGAGGCACTCACCAATGCTGAGCTCCAGATAAAAAGGGCAGAGTGGATTAGAGACTCTTGGGGAAAGTTTGGGTCAGTGGCTTTAGGGGGAGAGCTGAGGGAGTAGCCCATGAGTTCAGTGCTGATCCATCCCCCATATAGCTGGCAGACCAATCTTCTACAATGGGCGGACCCCTGAGTGAAAATCACAGCCCCATCCATCGGAATTAATCCACCCCACCAGCAGTGCCTAAACTTGAACTCAGGTCACTGGTTGATTGATTTAACAACTGAATTCATCAACTCTTTGAGGAAGACATATAAAGGTCCCAAAGGCATATGAAAGAATGCTCAACATTACTAACCATCAGAGAGATGCAAATTAAAACCACAATAAGATACCACCTCACACATGTCAGAATGGCAATCATCAGCAAATCATCAAACAACAAGTGTTGGGGAGGATGTGGGAAAAAAGGGAATCCTGGTGCACTGTTGGTGGGACTGCAAGATGGTGCACCCACTATGGAAAACAATATGGAGTTTTCTTAAAAAAACTAAAAATGGAACTTAATTTTGATCCAGCAATTCCACTACTAGGACTATACCCAAAGAATCCTGAAACACCAATTCAGAAGAACCTATGCACTCCTATGTTCATAGCAGCTCTATTCACCATAGCCAAGGGGTAGAAACAGCCTGAGCACCCATCAGTGGATTAGTGGATCCAAAATATTTGATACATTTACACAATGGGATATTATGCAGCAGAAAGAAAGAAGAAATTCCTACTTTTTGTGATGGCATGGTTGTAACTGGAGAGTATTATGTTTAGTGAAATAAGCTATGTGGGAAAAAATACAATATGATCTCACTTACAGGTAACTAATGAACAAAACAAACAGACAGGCAGAAGAGAATCAGAGGCATGGAAATAAGAAAAAGATTAATGCTGACCAGAGGGATGGGGTGAAGGAAAGAAGAATGGAAAGGAAAGGAAGGGTTTAGTCAAGGAGCTAGTATAAATAACCATGGAGGTGGACAAGGAGGTGGGGATTGACTATGGGGTGGTGATGGGGTGTGTAGGGCAGGGGAGACCAAAAGGGAAAAAATGAAACAACTATAATACAACAACCATAAGTTAATAATAAAAAATAATGAACAAAAAATAATCCAGATATAAGTAGAAAGGGCCAGAGATTCAGATGTACTGGTTTTGACTGGGCTCTCATTCTCAGCATTTGTGGACAGGAGAGGGCAGGGGAAGTCTGAGCTTCCCATGTCTCATGAAGGATTTCATCTGAGGAATATTTGGGGCTCTGCATGGCCAGATGTCTTAAGATATCATTTTGTGTTCAAATGGGACATGACAGCCTGTTGGCTTTGGTAACTTTCTGGGAAGTTGTTTTCTCTTTTGAAAAATAAAGGCAGCCCTAGCTGGTAGCACAATGGTTAAGGCGCCGGCCTGCGAACCCAAAGGTGGCAGGTTCGATTCCCCAGCCAGGGCACATAACCAGGTTGTAAACCAGGTCTCCAGTCAGGTCTGTGGCTGGAGACAGGTGAAACGCAACCATACATTGATGTCTTTCCCCCTCTCTGCCTCTATCCCTTTCCCTCTTTCTAAAAATAATGAAATAAAAATCTTATTAAAAAAAAAAGAAAGAAAAATAAGGGCAGTAGTGCAGTTCTGTGAAGGGAAGCATTAACAAGACAAAGGGAAAGGTAGAATGATTCAAGTTAACAGATAGTTCCAGGCAAGGCCTTGTACTAATTGCTAGAAAGGAGATGAAGGACACAAAAGTGAATTTGATTTTGCCAAGCAAGGATGGAAGGAATAGGTATTTTAGGTAAAGAGAGTATCATGGGCAAAGTTGGTCACAGGGTATTTGGGGGAGGGATGGAAAGTATTGGAGTAAAGAGGTATATGAGTATGTGTTAAAGGAGCAGATGAAGTGGTGGGTGGGTGGTGAGAGCTAAAATCTGTGAGAAACTCAGTTGAAACAAGTTGTTGGGTTTTTTGTTTTTGTTTTTGTTTTTGTTTTGAGTTAGGCATTTATCTTGTAGGCAGCGTTTATCTTCTAGATAGCATTTCCTGAACAATGTTTTTGAATACTAGAATGTTTCATTCTAAAGTATGTGAACCACTGTGCATTGCCTTCCCTTTTCTCAGAATGAATGAACCATTTCTATTCCTATCTAGCACAAACTAGGTATCCTTGTACCCTACCTCAGCAGCGTTTACTACTTGTGTTCTATATATTGTATATGGGTTTATTTTGTGCATTGTCTTTTTCACTGGAACATAAGATCCATAATGGAAGACTTTCTTTTTGTTTTCAATTATTTGTTCTCAACAACTAGACAATTTATAGCACACACACACACACACACACACACAAATCAATAAATGGTTGCTGAATGAGTGACAATAATAGTCATTCACTAAGTCACTGATAAGTCTATCTGGAAACTTGGAAGCTAACCATAGTTAAACAGATTTCATTTTCTGGAGAGTTCTAATAGTCTTTAATATGCTAACATGCATGTGAAAGATAATGGTGACTTGGATTACAGTGGAAGCAGTGAAAATGGAGAAGGGATAGCTTATGGATACTTTTTTAATGTAGAGTTGACAGGACTGCTTGATGGATTTGACATAAATGATATATGGAAAGGATAAAATCAAGGATAGTGTGTGTGTGTGTGTGTGTATGTGTGTATGTGTGTGTGTGTAATATGAGCACCTGGGTTGGTTGTTGGCTCATTAGCCAAGTTCTAAAGGAGTTGGTAACTGTTTGGATGAGAAGAAGGAGGTCAGCTGGAAAACAAAGCAGAAGCCTGGTCATCTAGGCCTTGTCAAGTCATGCTAAGGTTTCTGGACTCTGTCCTGAGGTAATGTGAAAATTTTTAATGATTTTAATTAGGGAATGACACAATCAGATTTGCATGTTAGAAAAATACCTCTGTCTATTGTGTGGCCAGGGTACATTGAAGAAGAGGCAAAGAGAAAAGAAAGGACTCAGTTGCTATAGTGGCTGGATAGGGTGTGCTAAACCTTAGAGTTTGCCAAGCAGGTACCAATGAAGCTACCTGAACAAGGTGTATGTCTGATACCTTCAAAGCTTGTATAACTCCTTTTCCTTTACAGTCTCTTCTGCAGAGGACCCTGGGTATAATGTATTCTTCACACATTTATGTTGGTTAAGTGAATGTGCAAACACACACCCATACCCTATACCTAGCAACCAGTACTACTACTGAGCTTCAGGCACACTTCCATGGATATCCCCTTCATTGGGTTAGTTTCCAATGGCTATTGGCTATGGTGAGGCAACAGGTCCACATAGTCAGCTAGATTCATAACTTCATCTTATCTCAAATTCCCATTGCTGCCTCTTTAGTCATAATCTAAATTCACTTAGTTGTAGTTCTACAAACCATAACCTATAAACTAAGCAAAGCCCATTCCACTGGAAGAAAATATGTAGCCACAAAATAGTGGATGACGAGTCTGGGCCACAATAGAGTGTGGATATTGAATTCATGAGGTACAACATTTAAGGGAGAGGTGATGGTTCAGTTGTAGTAATGCCCAGGTGATGGGGATGAGACTGGCAATATATGCACATGTCTAGAGCTGCAGACTGTCAGAGCTGGATGAGCACTTAGGAAGCATCTACTCCAACTTCCTTCATGTGCCAACAGAGAAACTGAAGTACTGAGAGAGGCAATGAGTTTCCTAAGATATTTATAGTTGGACTATATGACTGAGCAGTAGGAAGGGTATTAGAAAGTGGGAAAATCTTCCTGTAGCATCTGGATATCTGTTTTTAGACCTATATCTACTCCTTACTTCCTGGGCTTCAGTGTCCATATCTGAGCAAAGAGGGCTTGGACTAATATTCAAATATAGCACATGGTCCTTTGCTCCTCATCCAGATTCATCTAAAAACCCACAACTACCTCCTGTCTTTCATCTCAGTCTGTTATAACTATCCACAATGGCCAAGAATGAGGTTTCAAGGACAAGTTTCAGACCAGGTCCTACATAGTCCTGTGTTATACAAAGAGCATCTGAGAAAACCAAACAGACCCTGGCCACTGGAATTCAGTAAGGTGGGGAAAAACCCACCTTGCTCCAAAAGTTTACACCTGAGTAAAAACAAAATTTTATCTGAACAACATATCTGCTAGGCTGCAAATTCAATGAGCTATTAAACAGCATTACCAGAAACCTGCAATCAAAGCAAAAAACACTATAAAATAAATCAAGAGAGATAAGAGAAGATCTCACATTGTTAAAAGTCTACGCTATTTCTGACTTTCTGAAATGTTACCATTAACCTAGGAGTTAATCAGAGGTTTTTATTTACCCATTGTTCAGAGCCATAATAAACACTTTAACAGAGTAAATAAAAATATCTAAAGAAGCAATAAATGTGAATGACACAAGTGGCAATCATCTACTTTGTGAGGCTCATGTGGTACAGAGCATCGCACAGCTGGAAACAAATGATTCCTCAGAACACCAAATAATCTTCAAGCACACTCTGA